>CABIKL010002394.1:0-12689 GCA_902196195.1 Aptinothrips rufus
GACTTTCTTCCACTTGCAGAGCTGGTCTGAAGCCAGGAGATGTGATAGTTGCAGTGAACAACAAGCCAATTACTGCACAACTCAACTTAATGAAGCCACCATTGGTGCCTCAGTTCTTTTTGCCACTGTTGTCAGGGGCCAAGATAGAATTAGACTAATAGATCTCTCACACCCGGATATTTTTTTCTTGTCCTTTTTTTTTGCATTGCTTGCAGCTTGCTCACCATCAATTCTCAAAGAAAACAGAAACCTGTCTGTACTTAAATCTGGGGAGAAATACCCGGGAAAAGGAGAGTGGGAAAAACATCAATATTTGCCTACTCTCAGAAGTGCAATGCTAGGAAATTTTATGGGTTTGACTGCTTTGCTCCTAGCTTTTTTATTCTGTGCCGGTGCATGCTGGCAGGTTGGCAGGTCCGCCTTACGACCGACCGACCAAGATAACCAAGATGGCTCCGGTCGTTTCACTCTTGTCTGCACCTACTGCTATGAATTTTGGAAAATTGTCGAAGAAATTTGTATTGTCACAAGCGGCATGTGTGCTCAACTTTTCCCTTATTCATAGGTACCAGCTGTCATCATCCACGAATAGTCACTACGATGTCATTATCGCTGGAGGAGGTTTGGTCGGCACTGCAATGGCTTGCGCTCTTGGTTCATCAAAAGTTCTCTCAGAGAAAAGAATTTTGTTGTTGGAAAGTGCTCCATCCAAGCCCATCACCCTCAAGGACGCCTACAGTAACCGTGTTTCAGCAATCAATCACTCATCTGTCGGACTTTTTGAAAATATTGGCGTTTGGAATGACATTAAAGGGCAGCGTGTGCAAGAAGTGAAGAAAATGCAAGTTTGGGATGCCTGTTCAGACTCCCTTATAACTTTTAGTAATGATGACATGTCTAATCCAGTTGCCTATGTAATAGAAAACGATGTTATGCTGTGGGCTTTATACAAACGTTTGAATGAATTGTCAAATGTACGTGTTCAGTATAATTCGAATATAAAAGACTACATCTTGCCAGCATCATCTGATAGTGTCATGTCCCAGGCATTTCTAGAAAATGACGAAAAACTAACTTGTGATCTTTTAATTGGTGCTGATGGAATTAATTCAAAGGTACGCTCAAAAATGAATACAAGGTTGGAAAGAACTGACTACAAACAAATGGGTGTTGTAGCAACCCTAAGCTTATCAGAACCCACTAATAATGTTGTTGCTTGGCAGAGATTTCTCCCTGATGGAGTAATCGCTCTTCTTCCACTCTCTGATTCCATCAGTTCTCTAGTGTGGTCTACAACCCAGGAGAAAGCAAAATTATTAGTCAATCTGCCTGAGGAAGCCTTTGTTGATGCAGTGAATGAAGCATTTCTTAAAGAATATCCTGTAAGTCCCTTTGTCGAGAATCTCCTCAGACTTCTCAATCTTTCTTCAGACTCAGATATGCAAATACCACCTAGCATTAAGGAAGTGCAGCAGGGGAGCAGAGGTGCCTTCCCTCTGGGGGTCATCACTGTGTCAAGGTATGTCAATAAAGGTGTAGCACTAATCGGTGATGCTGCCCATCGTGTGCACCCCTTAGCTGGTCAAGGTGTTAACATTGGTTTTGGCGATGTTCGCTGTTTAGCAGATCAATTAGAGGGAGCGACATACAGAGGCTCGCATGTTGGTAAAGGTTCTCACCTTAGTGTGTACCAATCAGAGAGAATAAGGGATACCTTACCAAAAGCAAAAGCTATTCATTATATGCACTCACTTTATCAGACATCATTTACTCCCATTGTAGCTTTAAGAAGTGTAGGTTTATCATTTGTGCATTCAATTCCATCTCTTAAGAAGCAACTCATCACGAAAGCCAATTCCTGAATTCATGTCGGTATTTTACTGTCGAGTACTCATGAAAGAATGTATTTTAGATCATATAAATTATTAACTAGAAAAATTAATCATTTAGTGAATAAATTGTTACTTTTTCATGTTTGGCTGATCTCTAAGATGATTGTTGATTAATGTACTGTATAATCACTCTTACAATAAGTCAATTTTATTTCATAAATTTTGTAATTTAAGAGTTAGTAACAATTGCAGTGAAAATTGATTTCTTCTCTGTGTTACTGGAGTGGATGTGATGTTGCTGTGCACACATTTGTGACTGACTTTGTACAAAATAATTATCTTCAGAATACAGAAAATATCCATCCAATTATTGAGAATTTCATTTTTATGTATCATGGACAGTTGTTCAATCCCTTACTCTTAAGAAGGTTTAATAGAAAGAAGGCATAATAGTTGATTTCAGCTTCGAAGTTTATTTTTCATGAAGTACAGGAGGTACCACCTGTTATCAACCCTTCCAGGAGCTTAGCCCTCTATTATAAATCATGCGCAAACAATACCAACAGAACACCTGTTATGTACAGAACTACAAATTGGAGCTAAGGATTTGGACTCTCCTATTTTGAAATCAGACTCCATCATTGTGTTCAACTAAAACGGCTTCTTACTGAGGAACTCTTTTGATCACGTAAATTTAATAGCTGCCAGGTGCAATGAAATAGAACTAGGAGCTGAATCAAGCTGGACGTGTGCTGGGCAATGAAATTCATAGAGATTGCTTGGAAAGAACTGAAGTACCAGAATTTTCACAATAAATCAATGAAAAAAAACTAAAAAGAAAAAATGTATGCAGGATCTTTGCTCATCATAAGACAGCATTAATTTTATTCTGTTTTGAAATACTGTACTAATAGTTTTGAAAGCGTTCTAAATTCACTCTACTCAGGTAGGGCAATGAAACAGTCATTTGAACTCACACTGTACATTTTGGTTTGAAGTCAATTCAAGAGATCTTCTCTACCACTTCCTGTTGGTATTCAAGCAAAATTAGATGCTAGTAATGCATTACATTGTCCGTGACCAGTCAGCTGCAAAATTTTTGGCACTGTGTTGCTTGAAAACTTCCAAATGACCTTGCATGGAACATACTAACCAATACAATCAAGGACTGTTAGAAGTACAAGAATCAAATAGAAAATTTAAATAAACTGAGTTTATTACAAGAAATGATTTTGTTTCACCAAACTCATTTTTCATGTAAAGGGAATCTCAACTTTCATGCAGCACACTCAGTAGACTATTGGCAAGTTCCACTAAAGAATGATCAAATATGAAGTGCAATAATGAGGTACTTTGACATGAAAAAGCAAAGAGACTCATTTTATGGACAGGCCACAAGGCAACAGCACATTAAAAAATACCTAAATTCATAGATCCATTCCTCCTCAGTCTCTGCATGCAGTACACAGACTATGAAGATTAGTCTCATTTTTATTTTTCAAGCATATATTACTCGACATAACAAATATCAGTGCTTTGACCGGACTTCCAAAGTTTATTTACTTCAGTTTCTTTTGTACCACTTAATCAGATAGAGCAGCATGCACTCATTTTTTTTAAAGGGTTTTATCATAACCCATCAACAAATCTATCGAAAAAGTGCCCAATTAGAAAATAAACAGTAACAGAAAACCCCAACAGAGAGCAGATTTGACCCAAACTAAGCAACTGATGGAAAAAGAAAAACACCAGCAATAACTTAAATAAGAACTTTTCTTTTAGCTGAGTACAGAGGGAGAAACCTTCATCTGACCATCATGGAAAAATCAGTGAAACAGAAAATGCATCTGAGAATCGTTTACTTCAGATTTAAAACTGCATGGACATCGTATCGTCACACAAGTAGTCTAAAGATGGCCCTACAACAAACCATCTTGTAAACAAAATATATAACTGGGGAAAAATATAAGAAGCAAACAAGAAAGTACAAAATTAAACAGTACATAATAATTACAATTAGGTCCAATAAAATCCATCACATATTTGTTCATATACATATCAACAAGGTTATAATACAAAAGGTATGTACAACACAATTTAAAATCTACATTCAAGAGATTTTGCAAAACGCGCAAGCTGATATTACTTCAAAGAGATGTCAGAAAATTGCTTTGGCATTATAAGTTGAGGAGAAAAAAATTGCTCATCATGTGACATGAAATGTGTACTACTCTCATAAATTTGAATCCAGATAAAAAAACAGGTCATAAGAAAAAACTGAAAAAGCTCTTGAGGACACTTGCCTCACATAACATAAAAAAATAAGAAGTAGAATGAAAAGAAATAAAAAAACATAGTTAAATTGCTCATCAACACTGAACACAAAGTTGCACTCAATGAGTCGACTACCATTTCAGATTCCTCCTCTTCCAGCCTCTTAAAAGCTAAGAGTGGACATCATTAAAATACCAAATACGGTTTTGAATTTGCATAAAACGTATGAACGTTACAAATATTGCACATTCTGGCTTGAACACCTAATATAGTATAGTACGCATTAAACATGGCTGATTAAAAATAAAATATATCAAAATTTTTGTTAGTCTGATTAAGACTCATTTAAAAATAAAATTTGGTCACAAATGTGAAGAAAACATGAAATGCAGGAAAAATTTCACATCAAACGAAAACTTCCTCAAAGCAGGGTCAAAATTTGCCTTGTATAAATGTTTTAAAGGGGGAGTTTCCGTCTGATATTCTTGTGCACTGTGCATTGGCTATATTAATCACCGTTCTTTCGCTGCATAAAGAAAAGGGCTTTCGATGAAACAATAACATTTGGATGAATGCTGCAACTGCTTACTTCAATACAGAAATAAACTAAATATGTTCACTAACTTCAGCTAAAAAACGCTTTATTCAGCTATCCACCAATGATCGTGCACTAAAAATTGGATGATAATTGTTTCCTTATTGACAGGAAACAATTGAAGTTGCAAATGGCAAATTGACTGATATGCGTCCCCATTTTTGTAAGGATGTGAAAATTTCTACGCATACGAGAAATGAGATTACAGTAACATGGAAATCAGCAGACTAGATTCACTAAACAACAGATATATCTTTACATAAGGCAACTGTGTTCGGCCACAGTATAAGATAAAATTTAAATTGTCATGAAATGGAGCACTTGCCTTATTAAAGTCCTCAAAACAATTAACATAAAATTTTAACAGAAAGTTCAATCTGATGCTCCATAAAAACAAAATTAAAACAAAATCATGATTCCATCTTCAGAGAAACATCCAAAAGGCAAGAAATTGAGTTCCACTTTAACATAAACTATTTCCAATTTCAAAACAATCGATTACACAGAATGGAACCATTAGATAAAAGGCTACAAAAATACTGAGAAACATCACAATACACTGAAACAGTCACTGTGCATTGCATGTTTCAGTGCCAAGCATGTGTAAATGTAGGCATATTCTGGCATAAAAATGCTTGAGAGACTGACCAGATAAGAGACAGTGACATATAGTAGAAGTAAAAAACTCCAGTTAAACTAAGAAGCATCACACTAAGTACAGAATAATTGAAATCAAACTTATTCTGAGTTTCGGCACAAAGTTCCCTACATGACTGAATTACACTTTTCATGGTTTGCAAGTCAAAGATAGACCAAAGGAACTCTATTATCCAGTAATTGACAAAATTAAGTCTCGAGTGAGGACATTATGAGCTTCAATTCCAGACTTCACTGCTATATGTTATTCTAAGAGTGAATACAGAACATTTAAACATCTTACAAAATAACAATTACACATGAGTATATGCAATCAGACTATCACAAAGAGGCCTTCTTAGTACTTGCAAAATCTTAAAGGAGAAACAAATTAATTGGTAATTACACATCACTGTCAGTCTCACTGCGAGGCTGTCCAAAATTACGCATAATACTCTGAGACACAGATCTTATGTTTGCAGCATGAATGTGCTGCATAGGAGTAGGAGGGAGTGCTAGATCATCATCAGTTCGGCAACAATTATCATATTCAGAATCATACAGCACACTCATTGAATCAAGACTCATGAGGGCATCAGAGTCAAACACTCTCGAGGAGGCACGGGATGAGAGGCTGGTGTTATCATCTCCATCGTGCATATCATCATGGCCATCACAGGCCGAATTCACATCACTTAAAGCACCTGGAAGAATACAGTTATAACTATTACTCCCATACATCTTATTGAAAAAAAGGATTTTATTCATAAATTCTTAACATATTTACCTTCAGCATCTGTGAGTCCAGTCTCATTCAGCATGGAAACATTTTCAAGCGCAGGATCATCTGTCATGTATCCAGTCGATTCTCGGTCATTCAAGAGAGGTTCTGAAGCTGCATTCTCATCATCTTCCTCATCTTCATCATCATCCTCATCGTCCTCACTCCATTCTGACTGGCTGGTCTCTCCTCCTGCACCATTTGTTGCGAAAAGACCTCTTTCGGCACACTTAACACTTTCCTCAAGCATGCGTTTCACAACGGCCTCCTGAAAACGTAAAATCATTAAAATCAAGTTGTTAGCAAAATATATTTTTGATGCTTTGACCCGAGAGTTAAGTATCAAAACCAATACAGCCATGTACAGAACCTGTCTTTCAACTTCTTCTTGGATTCTTTGCTCCTCACGCTCAAAGTTTTCTATTTCATCAACATCCTCCTCTTGCAGGATATGATTTTCACCTTTCTCAGTTTGTTTCCTCAAATCATCTTGCTTTTCATTTGCTGATTCACTACTTGGACTCCTGTTAAAACAAATATGAACAAATTCAGTACAATTTTCATTCAAAATAGGTTGTTATGGAAGCAGGAAGCAGAAAGGAAAGGGAAAAGAAGTTAACTTTCGAACAATCACAAAACCGCAAATAAGTTTTTCCTTGAAATATCTGAAAAAGATTCCATAATTATCTCGGCCTATACAGGTAAAAGGTGAAAAGCATACATTTGAGGCTTAAATTTCTTCCAGACCAACTCACACAGGCACACCTACTCAAATTGAGCAAACTTACATTTTCAGAAATAAACATGCATTGAGATAAGTTAAAAAAAATTGCAGAATTTGATTTACAACAAATTCTAGAAATTCCATGCTGCTGTTCCTAATATTTATTTATTTTGTTTGTTTGTATGTTTTCAGTGCATTCAAGTCACAGAACGATTACCCACGAACAAAGCAAAGAATCATTCTGAGAATCATCTTGAATCAAAATTACAACAACAGAACAGAGAATAGAGCAATGGGTATTGATTGTTGCACGAATTTTGAAATTAATAAACAGAACCAAACCATAGAAATTTAGAAAACAAAATCAAGCAACTAAAACAAATCCCTTTCCAGAATCCTTTTGAAAATGTTGAGCTTTTCTTCCTTGTACAGACATCTTGGCGGAAAGCCTGCTAGCAAGCTGGTGAAATAAAGTGCTGAATACCTAACAAGCATAACACTCTGGCATGAATTCACACAAAACTAAGGTACTAAAGTAATTGTCATTTTCGAAATATTTCTACTGCACCTGTGAAAATAATTACAAACAGGACTAATACTGAAAAGAAAAAAAGAATAATTCAAAAAGCAAAACATTATTTTTAAAATATCACGCTTAAGAGATCTTCAAGATAATGAATATGTATTCATTCTCCGTCAGTAGGACTGATAGACTTCAATCACTGATAAAATAAGTATTTAGTGAGAACCAAGATATCTAGTGCTTTGAAAAAATAATGCTAAGCAACACCTTAATAGGAGACAAATAACATACTAGAGAAATCATTGAAGATATTATGCCTGACTTTACTTTGAACAAACACACAAGGAGGGAATGCCTGCAATGTAGTTATGATGACCCTGTATTTCCACATACTAAATCCTGAAAAGCATAGCTCTGTTAGTAATAAAACTCTTGCACGCTGGCTTTTATCTGTAAGCTGTGGGTTAGAAAATAATTCATGCAACAATCACAAATCACCAAATTCCAAGGTCTGAAATGGTTAGTCACTTTGTGCATGCAGAGCCCAGATAACCCAAACAACTGTAATCTCACACTGCATTAAAGATACCATGCATACTTGTGTAACAATTGCTTGATACATGTCAAATGCAGCACACCATGCTTTGTTACTAGTACACAGAGGCAGGTATATCAACTCACTGAACTAACATTTGAGAAACAGCACAAGTTTCTCTTATAATTTTTGAAACACTAAGAGTTTTTCTTATCATTTTAGATTATAGTCTAGTAATTAAATGGAAATCTCCTTTTAAGTCTAGTTGCATTTCATTTTACCGACAAACAGATAATGGTAGAGTTGACAATCCTTCTCCTGTGAACCATCACCAACACCTGCGGATGCACAATCCAGGGGAACCGCCAAATCTAGTACCTTGGGGGAGAGGAAGGTTCTGCACTCAGCCTGAGCCCTGTTATGGTTGAGCTCTCCGAATCATCAAGAAGGTCACCATCTAAGGTTAGTTTCTCATCAACAGTGATTTTGGGCTCGGTAAGAACAGGATGAGAGGGTGTTTGAACAGATTTAGCAGCTGATGTCTCTTCCATCTCCAGCTCCTCCTGCTGGCGTCTAGCCAGTTCCTGTATTGCTGCTAACCCAACATGATGTGTTTGTGCTAACGTACTGTTAGCACTGCTAGAGGCTGAAGTCGGTATTGGGGCTTCTGTTACATACCTGCCCAACATTCCAGCAGGCGAGTTGTTGGCTTGCTGTTGATGCTTCTTCAGTGATGCAGCCCCTAACTCATTTGTTATGGTAGTAGTAGTAATGGAGAGTTGATCATCTTGACTTGAATTTCTATGTAATTTTGGGTCGTCTAATCGTTTCTGAATCTCCCGTTCAAATTCAGCACGTGTTTGGTGTCCACGTCGCGATGGTTCCATGGAATGTCCCTCTACACCTCCATCTGAAGTATCTTTGCGATGGTGGTGCCCTTGATGTCCATGGTGACCATGGTGATTATGGTGTCCTTGATGACTATGATGTCTGCCAGAGCTTGAGACATCTTTACGATCAGTCTGGCTAAAGCCATCCTTTTTAGATGATTTCCCACTGGATGTTGATCTTGAATGAGAATGTGAATGGTTGTCCTCATTGTTTTCTGATTCTCTACCGGATCCTTCCACATTAGGAGAGTGCTTTGTAGTTATATTTGAACTAAACTTGCTAGCTGGACAGTGGTTTTCATCAGGTGAAACATAATTATCTGACAATCCATTCTTCAAACCATTTTCTGCAATTGAAGGAGACAGCGTCCTCCTGATTAATCGGCTCGGTTGTTTGGCTCCAGCATGTCTCAAGGCTTCCTGACGTCCAATATACTCAAAGCTGCCACAACTATCACCTCGGTATGAATCTTCACCGTCCAGGAGGGGCGGCAAAGGACTGGACACACAGGACGAATCAACAGCGCCCTGCGCCAGGGCAAGAAGGGTAGCAGGATGCAACTTGTCTCCAGCCTTACGTCTTGCTCCTGAGGAACCATTGCTTCTGTGCCTTTGAGGTGACGCGGTCCATTCCCGTCTCCCTCCGGAGCCTCGTGATGCACCTCTGCTCTCATCAGAATTGTTGTTCTGGCCACCGGAGATTAGACACTGAGGTGGAATGTAATCATGGGAAGCTCTGGGTGAATGCTCAGGCGATGAGCAAGGATTAACTTGAATGTCAGATGGGTAAAGCCATCTCTCTGGCGGCTCGTTGCTTAGCCCTGTGTTGCCAGGAGGAGGTGAAGGCGAAGGACTAGCATCAGTTGTGCGACTGTAACTTTCATCCGATGAACTGATACTCGGTGAACGATTGAGAGAACTGATCTCATCAGCTGATGAATGGATTCTATGAGCAGCGGGACTAGCGAAATAGAATCCTCCTGGAAGGGCTGAACTTCCTTGTAAGCTCTCATCGGAGTAATGCCTTTGAAGATGAGGAGGATTATGAGCAGCAGACAGCTTTGAACGAATGTTGGTCTCTTCAGTACCTGCAACACGTTCATTCTGTGATGCAGGATGCAAAGCTTGGTGAGGAGGAAGAGGAGGGGCGTTGGCAGTACTGGCATGAGAGGAGCTGTGACCCCGACTCCTATGGTGTCGGCCATCTTTACCCGGCGGCCGGGGTAACGGTTTCGCATATGGCTTGCTGATGAGATCATTTGAAGCCACATTGTTGCCATGATTGTTATTGGTATGATTAGAATTGCTAGTAAAAATGTGTCGGCTGGAATTGCCAACATCACCTCCTCTAGGCCATGGAGGTGTATACCTGAAACAGAAATGTATACCACTGTTACTCAAATAAATTTTTTTCTACTGGCCACCAAACATCCCAGGTAAAGCAGCATTCATGATGTAAAAAGCTTTAATATCATAACTTACCTTGCTGGTTCTTGATAAAGCTGCTGATGCAGCCTCTTTGTTGGGGTGGCGATGGATGCACTTGGTGCTGATGGAAACTGCATGTGAGATATACCTTTGTGAGGTGGCAAAGGAGGTGGTTGTGAATGCTGAGACAATCCCTCCGTGGCGTCTTGTTCACGTTCGAGAGTCGACCTTTTCACTCTCCCATTCACATGGCCACTGTGGTTCATGTGACTCATATGGCTGGCATGACTGCTGGAGCTGCCAGAATGTTGGCTAAGGTGGTTATTAGGATATGCCCCTTGCATTTTGATGGGTTGCTGCAAACGCAACACATAATTAAAAATGCATGACACAATGGAAAAAAAAGCAATTTCTTCCCTAGGTGGTTAGTTTTAGATCTAAAGAGTAAAGAGCAAATTATCTCACTTATTAAGATGGGCATAATTACCTGATAGGTATGGGCAAGTTTAGGATCTGGTAATAATGGTTCATTTTCAGCATTACCAAAACCATTTTCAGGATTGCCATGTCCACCTACACTTCCACTTCCACTACGACTCCCAGATCCCTGAATTGCCTCTCGAAGTGGAGGAAGACGAGAAGAATTCCGATAACAATTGGAGAAAACTGCATTTCCTTCATCTCGTCTCAGACCTTTGCCTCTGGAAATGTCGCCTTGCATTTGATGTAGGAGGGCAAGAGGTGTAGCCACCCCACCATACATGTTAGCAACTGAAATGAGATAAATGTACTTTATGAAGGAAAATTAAGAAAAAAATATTTGAAATGTCTGCTTTTATTTAAAGAACAGAATATTATAAAAATAAATTTGCTTTATATGCACAGATACCCACCAAATCCAGCTTGTCCCCTAAGACCAGGCAGTTCCTCAATTCGAATGGTGCCAGGTGGTTTTCTATCATTCAGGAAATAGGTCGTCATATCACCTTTACCTTTAACTTTAACTATGCCCCGACACTGGAACTGGTACGGGTGGTGACGCAGTATTTGAAAAACTTCCTCAGTGACCTGCATGAGAAAAATACATCAAGTATGTACATTTGGTTACTAGAGATTTTATATTATAGGAAATATATATCTATACCTGAGTACGATCTGGCTCCCCAGTTGAATCCATACGGCTTGCAACATTCACTGTATTACCCCAAATATCATACTGTGGCTTTCTTGCCCCAATAACACCGGCAACAACCGGTCCTACATTAATACCTGAAAGTTAAGATCAAATTTTTTTATTATTGATCACACAAATGAGTAGAAGTTAGGTAAAATGAAAGATAGAACCAGAGAACACGTACCAACTCTGAGTTTGAAGTTGTTAAAAGAATTCACATTAATGTTTAGCAGTTTGTCTCGCATAGCAAAGACAAATTCAACCAGAGAGCTCATATGTTGACCAGCAGTGAGTTCATCATCATCATCTAATATGCGGTACTCTGGTAGAAGGCCCACAGCTGCCATATAGGTTGAACCAACAGTCTTGATTTTATCAATTGCTTTGAAACGGCTATCAGTTAAAAGCTGGGAAAAAATTAAAAATATCAAACCAATTAAGAACTAATTCAATGTAACACTTGCATTTGGTTTCACTGAATTGTTCTGCATTTACCTCATCAAAGTCCGCAATGATTTCATTTAAGAGTCGGAGGCACTCGACTCCTTGATTGTTGCCATCGAGCTCCATGTAGAACTCGTGGTAATTGGTGATGGATGCGAAGACCACACCCACACGTGAGTAGCTCTGGTGGTACAGCTCCTGAGACAGAGTGCTCTGTGTGTGTGTCGATCCACAGCAACATCAGCAGCAGTCATGAGATGAAGCATGAGTAGCAAGCCAATATAAAATATGGGGATTATGAAAAAAGAATTCAAAGACACATAAAGATAAGCCAAAGTTGGAGAAAAACACAGAAGAAAGTAGGAATAATTTCATCATAAATTTAGACAAAATTACATGAAAACCAAAGCAAATATTTCACCAAAAAAGAAAGATGAAAGCAGAGCCAGTAACAAAACCTGGCAAAGATGGGAAGGTGAAAAATTAAATTAAATGATTGAACCCAACAATGAGATCCCCAGTTTCTCTGCTAACCAAAGCAATGAGGTAAAGAAGGTGATGAAGGCACAGCAAGCACATCTCTCTGCTTTAAGACCTTTGTCAAATGAGTGTTAATTAAAGCTCACAAGCAGGATGATGAGGGTGGGTCGACATGAACCCCGTCGGACATGAGCCCCGACGTTGTGAGCCCCGGTCAGAGCCCCGACATGAGCCCCGAACTGGAGCCCCAGTGTGACCCCCAAGTACCAGAGCCCCGGTCAGAGTCCCGAAATGAACCCCGACATGAGACCCGCGCTCAAAGGACGTCAAGAAAACGTTTTTTGACGTTTTTTTGGTGCGGGGCTCATGTCTG
>CABIKL010002395.1:0-12688 GCA_902196195.1 Aptinothrips rufus
GACTGTCTGAACCGGAAGGCGAAGAACAAGGCGAAGTACATAAACGAGGGCGAGGGGCGAGGCGGTTGTGTATCCGCTTCCTATCCGCCGCCTCGCCCCTCACCCTCGTTTATGTACTTCGCCTTGTTCTTCGCCTTCCGGTTCAGACAGTCGTTGGAATAGCCTATTCAAGACATTTTGTTCTTCAGGTCGTCTTTGGTGAACCTACCACGTTAGTATAGAACAGATAGACTGTACAATAAAGTCAGCTCACCATGCTGAAGTGTATGAAGTCAAGACGAAGTTGTGAAATGTCGGGAGCAATCTTCTTCACCTCCAGTTCACAAGAGCTAGGATCCCTTGTGATAGCAGGAAAATTCGGACTTACAAAGTAAGTTACGTTATTTTCAATAAGGTCTCCACATGATGCAGTAACTGTAATCAAAACAATGCGCAATTCAGATTAGTTCTCGAAACGCAAATAAGTCCCTGCAAAAGCTATCCATAAATTACTCACAGACACAGCACACTCCAAATCCAAGAGCACACGGTCCGTACGACTTTCCATTTTGTATTCGACACTCATATGTATTCAAACAAATACCTGGAACAAAAAGTTCATTAAATGGGGCTTCTTTATATTGATACACGATTTCACAAAATGCACTGGATTGTTTATCTAAATGCAAGCTTTTATTTTCTAACTCAAAATTTACTTATTTTGGTTTACTAATGATTATTTTACAGGAAAGAAGAACGTTTCTGCTGAAACTAAACCGAGACACAGTTCAAATTATCGGGAATCGTCTCGGGTATGCATAGATGTAATAGGAAAGACTTCACTGATAAGGTTTATACCCATACGCCTTAGCGCGCTGGTGCAGCCACTGACCGGTCCTCCTGCCGTCGCTCGACAAACACTCGTCGCTCACGGGGATAGGGAAGAAGTTCAGAACTGCAACACGAATAAAGCCATTAATTAACATTGTGATCACCCGAGGGTGCAAGGCATATTTTTCTCTGACGAACTCCGCACAACGACGACGTATTGATGAGGAAACTGCACCAACATCTGGGTCATCTTCCTGTCCTGATGGGATTCCCCTCTCGAGACACAATAATGATGATAATGTTGTTTTGAGAAAAGCCGACACCCGTGTGACCGTGTTCCGTGCTGCCCGCCGGGCCGCCTACCGGCCGGCCCTGTAACCTCCTTCCAGTGGCATCATTCGACGCAGGCTCGCGCGCTTTCTCAAATAGCAGCAGCAACAACAACAACATGAGCGAATGTGAGCGCGAAAGAGATTCTGCCCCACCCCGCTCCCCCCTAGATTCATTCTGTTTTCGTTCCCGTTCCTCTTGAAAAGGTCTCTAAAAAAATCATAGTTATCTGAGCAAATGAGTGCAGAATGGTCGTGTCATCACGAAAAAAGGCTGCTCGTGTATGTAAATTTTCGCCGATAAAAATCACTAAAGACATTCCAAGAAACTGAACCAAAATTCGTTTCCTGCATGACCCCCATTGACAGCGCAAAACGTACAATGAAAGAAAGGACTTTTAATGGAATGGGCACAACGCATAAAAGAAACAATAATGTGACATTCGGGGTGACTATTGGCCGTCGTCCTACCTTTG
Source organism: Aptinothrips rufus (assembly GCA_902196195.1). Taxonomy (NCBI): domain Eukaryota; kingdom Metazoa; phylum Arthropoda; class Insecta; order Thysanoptera; family Thripidae; genus Aptinothrips; species Aptinothrips rufus. Next base: position 1,616 of record CABIKL010002395.1, read on the forward strand.
CCGCCGCTGCCTTCGCTCGGTCCAGTCGGCCTGGAGAGCAGGCCCCCCAGGCGCGAAAGCTTCTCCAGGACGTTGTTCGCGCTCCAGCCGCCCCAGTTCCAGCTCCTCCAGGGTCCTGTCCAGTCTCCGCTCCAGGCGCGCGGGGTCAGGCTGGTCAAGGGCAGCCTCGCGGGTAAGGACGGCAGCCGGTTGCCCACGAGCCTCGACAGGGACCTGACGCTGAGGGCGGCGGGCCAGGGGGCGGGCCACGCCAGGGTGGAGGGGCAGCACCCCGTCACAGCCAGCACCAGCAGGAGGAAGAGCACGCTGACGCTGCGCCCCGTGCGCCGCCGCACGCGCACGCCCAGGCTCGGCACGCCGACATGCTGTCGACACGACGATATCCCCATCGCGACCCCCGCACCGTCATCGTCACAACACACAACACCACCACGGCCACAGCCGCACACTACGGCATCCTCATCCAGCTCAGCTGACGTCCGAGGCCTCCAGCTCCACTGCCGCTGCTGCACGGCGTCCACAGACAGTCCTCGCCACGCGGCGCCGCACTCGCGCATGCTGCCGGTTCAACGCGGCTCCCTCTGCGCGCGCGGCACGGCTCTGATCAGTCCTCTCTCTCGGACAGAGTGCGGCCGACTGACTGTCGCTCCCGCTCCGTGCCGGGCTGCATGTGGCCTCTCCAGGCGGGGCGAGCCGCGCGCTCCAGTGCCCTGCCCTGCCCTGCCCTGCCCTGCCCTGCCCTGCCCTGCCCTGCCCTGCCCTGCCCTGCCCTGCCTCGCGAGCAGGGCCCCCGGCAGGGCTACACGAGGCGCAGGGACCGAGGTAGGCGCCGCCGGTCCCGGCGCCGTGACGCACATTTTACCAGGGTTACATATGTGCTATCAAATTTCAAAGATAAACAAAATTCTTATTCCAGCTCATAGCAGCAGCAGAGAGGGAAGTACCTTGCTCGGTACAGATTAAGAAAATACACTTCAGTCATATTTTCGATTTCTGAGTCAAATAAAAAGTTTGTCAAAGCGGAAGCCTAGCATGAGGATTATTTGGACGATATGTTAGGTCTTTATTCAACGAACAGCACTTCATCATTTCCTATCTCGTTGGCCGGAATATGTTCCTGTTCCTTGAAAGCCTACTTCCGTTGGACTATTCGGTGAAGGTTATCTCACTGAGATACTGAATATACTTTGGACGTCACTTCAGGATAAAGATGGCCGGGGCGGGGCGTGGCGGGGCGTGGCGGGGCGACGGGGGCGGCCGACCGCGGTCATCCTACCCACCCACTTTCCTGAGGAGCGCGGAGCGGGGCAGGAGGCATGTTAACGGTCAGGCGGTCCACATATTGCTGGTCGGGTCCACTGGACTGGACGGGACAAGACTAGAAGCGGCGGGGCGGGGCGGGGCGGGGCGGGGCGGGGCGGGGCGGTCAGCTGAGGCTGGACTACTCAGTGCGGCACTCGCACTCGCAGTCCAGGACAAACTTACGAGCATCCCGAGGTGTCGTCCATCTTGTCAGGTGGCAGACTGCAAGAGAACACCGAATAACTCAGCGTTTCGTAGAGATCCTACAAAGCCATTTACTGTAACTTCAGATGCATTTGAGCCAAACGATCCCGCAAATAATCTCCTCACCGCGTCCCAAAGCGACAACGTGTTCCTCGCGTGAGCTACAGGAAGATATCGAGAGGAACACTGAGGCCAGGGTCAAGGTCGATCTACGTCTCATTTCCGTCAAGGTACCAAGTCAATGACCGGACCTGGCCAAGAAGGGCCTACGTGAGACAACGCACGCACGGTTCGTAGGACTCCGTGGAGTTGGGAACCGTAGGGCAGGGCAGGGCAGGGCAGGGCAGGGCAGGGCAGTCGCCCACCTCCCAGGGGCAAAAGGGGCAGGGGAACATTTTGTTTCTGACAGGCGGGTTGTTACAAGACCGTCCTTTTCAAATTCCCGCCTGACGTTTCCCTGACAAAGTCCTGGACGTAAATGAAGATTTTCCTTGCCTTTTACAAACAAGGCACGTGACCGCATAGTTGTGAGAGCAGACAAAAAACTAAGTGCTAACGAAGTCGTTGATGTTCGAGGATAAAACGAATGACATCTGTATCTGCAAAGTTGTCTGATACTGGCAACGAATTTGCTTCCTATTCCCTTATTTCAGCGACTTGTAACAACCCTGCATTAACACAAGCCATAAGAAAAATATTAATGTTCCGAGTATTTAGAAACTGTGGGGAAAGAAGTGGTGCCGACTCCTCTCGTTAACTCCTTCTCCGTCTGTCCTTGTCTCACTGGCATTCAAGGAGTCCCCACAGTCCATCTCACTCTCGCCGTTGCTATACCCCGCATTGTCCCTGCCCCTACGGATGAGGGTGAGGAGGGGTTGCTCCCCCCCCCCCCCGCCTTCCCTCTCCGCCACTAGTCATCACCTACTGCTCCCAGGCCAGGGTTGGGGCGGGGGCGGGAGTCTTGACCGAATATTTCTGTTGAGAGCAGCCCTTCGAAACTCGGGGTATCCACCGGAGGGGAAGGGTTTGACTCTGGGCCCCGTGCTGGGCGCGCGCCCAGCCTTTACCCGTGCGGGCGCCACTGGGTCAGTCGCTGTAGGCTCGGCGCGGAGACCTCTCACCGATCATTCACGAAGTCCCATCCCCTCATTCAAAAACGACAACCGATGGAGTCGTCTCAAGAAGTCATCCGATCTTCTATCCCGACTGTGAATGAATGCCTCACTTTCGGAGCTAATTTTCGCAGCAATAGAGATGTGCGCCACGCGCCGGGCCAAAATTTTTCAGGCTTCTTATACACAATTCGCGCAGCCGATCCGAAATCCTGGTCGGCTTGCATCTCTAGAGCAGCAACTCATGACTATGAGACCAAGCGACCAATCCCAAAACCTTTTAGTTTTACATGCGTGGAGTTTGCATCGCATATGGTTAATTCCTTCCTTCCTCGGTGATATGTTAGCACGATCGACTTGAGGGCAATTCACGCCATGCCCACATTCTCTATGGGCTTGCCGAGTATGCGTTAGCTTGTGACTTGATAGGTTCCTTGGAAAAAGTAGGAATGAATGATAAGATTTTCATGGAAGTAGTGAAGCAAAGGAGTGAATTGACTAGAAATTCTTTCAATAAGGACAGTAAGACTCATTAATTTTCTGAGTTCTGGACACATTATGCTTTCATTTCTAGGAATTATAAATGTGAGAGCAAAAGGTAAAAAAAGAAAAAAGAAAAACACCAAAAGTTGGAGTGCTGCTTTAACTTTATTTAACAATCAATTTTTTAGTGTAAACTTTACATGTAAAAACAAAAAAGTGAAAACAACACCCTAAAGAATACATCAGGTATTCCATTGGATAACTTGCCCTGTGCCAGACTGTGCCGAATCATGGGTAATGCATTTCATGCAATGTATTGATTCTAGAGTTGAATGCTTTCAAGAAAAAAACAAATGAACAAGCTTACTATGAGAATAGCATCAATTAAATATATAACAAGCATAATTAACTACAAGGGAGGAACACAATTTAGTTGGTCTCCCAGGTGAGCAGTGTCACCAAGGCAATAAAACTAATTTACAAACAAATTATCCTAATACACCGGCAATCTAATTATTTGGCCTACTTTTTCTTAGCACCGAAAGAACAAACTGTACAAAATGAAGAACATCAAAATATGTTTAAATTCAAATCAAAGTTTGTAATAAAGAACAGAGGAAAAGGAGAAGCATGTAAGAACAACAAACATTTCACAGAACTTTTCTGTGCAATAACTATTACTTGATTTATGGATTAATTCCAAAAGTCTTTCATTCCCAAGCACTAAAAGACCTTATCTAAATGACACAGAAAAGGAAAATAACAGATTAAATCAATTCAGAAAAATTTTCAATGCGTTAAATTGTAAAAAAGGGACAAAGAAAAAAAGAAAGAGCAACATGCAGGGAAAGAACAAACTATAATTTGAGCTGATTTATGATATGAAATTGAAATTTGTTAAAATTTTATGCAAATAATTTAGAACACTAAGTTTGTAGCTGCCCAAGAATACATAAACCAGGAGGCACACTACTGCTTCAGCCATCTTGCAATCTTGCAGTACAACCATTTTCTCCTTAAAAGTAACAGAAGTGGTGCACAAAAAACATCTTGTTAAAAGTTTGCCAACAAATAGTCATTAGTCGATATGTTCGTCAGCATTCTAGTCTGACTAGCTTCTTGGTCAAAGCCACCAAAGTGAAGATATTGACCAGGTCCAAAGAAACAATGTTTATAAGTGCAGCACAGGGCACACCAAACAAGTCATGGTCTTTTGATCTGATGTTGCAACCAATACACAGCAGTACAAAGTGGCACTTTGGTACAGTTCAGTACATATGTGATTGGACATATGTTACAAAAAAAATTGCTGCTCTAACATTTAAGAAGCAACAACTGGTAGGAAATAAGACATAGGAATTATACAGATAAAATGTACATAAGGCTTGGCAGTGCCCATTACACATCAGTGCCAAGTCTTCAGCTGAGTCAAGCATTACATTCCAATCTGTAAATTGTTTGCATTTCATTATATTTTTATAATACCACTTAAAACATTCATATGCGAATTATGCAGCTACATGTATATTTACACATATATAATAACATAAATATACATTTACACCAACAATACATGAGAGATATATAACTATGTTCATATACATGTACATATAAATAGCCATATTAAAACAATCTTCCTTAAAAGACTTTCTAACAATTGATATGCTCTGACCACTAAACAAAACAAAAACAAAAAGGCAGAAAGTTCTTGAACCAAAGATTGAAGCAGATTATGCTAGCAACTGTTTCCCAAAGAAACCCACAGATAAACCCAGAAAGATCTTTTATACAATACGTTTTGTACAATACAATCTTAAATACCAGTATGAATAACAAAGAGTCTCATTAAATAAATGATTACAGCAATAGATCAAGAAGTCCTTCCTTGAATCTTAAATATAATTAATTGCATGAAGAAATTTACACAGACCATACTTCCTATTGTACACAAGTGTAAAAACTTCTCACACAAAGAAACTTTAAAGCTAATACATAAAACATCCTTATGCTGGAACAACAGAACCTCCAGCTCAGTAACTGAAGGAACATCACCCCAATTGGTAACTCACAGTTCCTAACCTATCATTTCTGTTTACTAGTGTTCCTCTAGCAATAAAAAATATACGTGATGATTCAGATGCCATAGCGCAAAGTTCGTGATTACCGAATAGGCAGATTGATAGAGCTATTTAAAGAATATACAAATTTTGTTCATTCTATTGAAACACGAATGGTAATGCTAAAGAACCCACCTTCACACAGCAAAGATAAAAGGTAGAGTTTCTCAAGAACTAATGCAAACAAGAGACATCTTCTGGGATTTTAAACCCTTGCATATTGTCGGCATTTCAAAAAATCATGGCAACATCTTAGGAAAATAAAACTTTCAAAATAGAGGAAATTGAAAGGAAATTACTGATTCGACTTAGTTATTAGAATCTGCAGTACAATGTAAATGGTCAAGCAACCATTACCAAGAATACACTATCACTTTACAGTCTGCCAAAACCTAGTAAGTTATCTATTACTCTTGAAATTTACTGAAATACTAAGCATGTACCATTAATTCAAAAGATATATTTAAAAATGTTATAGGGAAATTCTTGACCAAAATCTGTATCTTGGCATTTTTTTGAATTTCCTTTTTTCTTTTTACCCGTTATTTTCAGATTGAGCTAAAATTTTGTTCATTAGGCAGGCAGCACCAACCATATATGACTCTCAGTAAAGTATGAGGTCCAAAACTTGGCAGGCACTGCATTCAAAACAGCAGTGAACATCCAAACAGTTGACACATGAAAGCACAATACGCAGTAAGGAAGCCTAAAAGTGATTCCGTGATTCATTCCAGAGTTCACGCTACAAGTCAATCATAAAATTCAAAACAAATGAATTATTAGAACCTTATGACAAAGTCAGAGTACTCCACTGATGATAACTATCCAATAAAATGACACTTAAGAGAATTCAGGATATCAGGAAGGCATTTTAACTGAAGCTGCAATGAGTTCCTGATATGCACATACGTGATGAAAACTACTGAAGTCTGTAAGAAGATGCGTGACTAAACTCAACATGTTAAAGACAGAATATCCAATATACTCCACACACGGTAAGCACTCTGTAGGTCAATTTGCTGACATCTTCAGCACAGTGCGAAAACTGATATTAATAAATCTGACAGCAATAAAGTCAAAATCAGCATAAATTTTTAAAAGACAGCAAGCTCGATTTGGGATAACCACAGATATAATTATAAACATGATGCTTTTACCCCCACAATATTTCTGCACATAGGCTAGACATAGAATCAATTTACAATTTAAAATGCAAGAACAAAGAGTTTGTAAAATAGGGCCATCCAATGAAGTAGCTCATATAGCAGCAACCAACAACGATGTTGCTAATGTACAAGACATGATTATGATGTAACAAACCACACATATTACAGCGTCTATTTCAGTACCAATAAGAAGGTAATTTTAAATGGCTGTCAGCATCTGTGCACACATATATAGCTCTGATAAACAAACATGCAAATTTACCATAATCTTGATTCAGGTATTAAAGAAACAAGTAAAAGTCCTTCATTTCCAACATGCATAATTTCGCTGAATCTTCAACCACAAACCATCCCTATGCGCAAGCACATCGTATGAAATATCTTGAAGGATTGGTTTGGAGGCATTGAGGTTCTCAATATTTAAGACTACAGTAATATAATAAAGGTTTGAGAAAGGACATAAAAAGCAGTCCAGTTTGGTGGCAGTGACAACTCGGGTTGCTGGTTCCTCAATGAAGTGGCTGTTCCCAAAACGGCAGTGATTAAGCATTCTTTCATCACTCCTTAAAATCAAGTATGAAATTTATTCTTCCAGGAATGTCACATTAATTTCTTCCTCTCATTATAAGAGAGTGGAAGATATAGGAACATCTGGTTTAAATGAGGTCTGCATGTTGAAGTTGCACATTAGAGTGCATCCAAATATAAGTCTTTCTTTAGTAAGAGATCTCACAAGCCTTGACTGTGTTGGTCTATTGAAAACATTAATCTCAATCTGTTTAAGATTAAGTTAAAAAAAAAAAAAAATTACTAAAAGTCTGTATGCTGTATGCTTTAATTACATGTTTGGCTGATAAAGGGCAGCATACTAGGCATCACTAAAATTCACTATTTTGAACTTAGAGAAGTGTGTAACAAATTAGAAGCCAATCCATCCAGATTCTATTCCATAAGAAGACTTAGAAGGATGATTTGGTCTATGTCTACTTCTAATCAGTAGAGAGGACCAAAAATTTTATGTTAGTGCCTTAACTAAAATGCACTGTAAGGATTGGAACCCAAACTATGGCTTAACATTCTTAACAGCACTTGATAGTCTGAGTTCTTCACTTTTTTCAAAGTCAATCTGAGCGTAAGTGAACGTACCTCCCGGTGGATTGGGACTTGGTGATGACGTGGAAGACTGTGATTCATTAATGGATCCCTGGGTTTTCAAGCAACGAGGACTCCTAGCGCTTGAATCTTCTGACTCAGGACCTGTCCGAAGATCTAGTGAAGCATAGTTTATTTCCCGTTCAGCAGGACGAGGAACTGGAGATGCACTGGAAGGCACTGGAGAGCATGATAAACTGCGCTTTTCAGTAAGAGCAAGTGTAGATGATGATGTTTCACCAGTGGCAGAGGAGCTTGATGTCTGTCTGCTGAGAGAAGTTCCAGGGTCCGATATTCTTGATTCATCCACTTGACTTGCATCACTCATATCACTTGATAATGATACCTTCAAAGAAGAAAAATATACGTTATAACTTGCAGCATTTACAAAAGAAAAAAAGCCACACTCATCACATTCAAAAGTGTACTCACCTGTCTGCTCACAGATGACTTGCTAGGGCATGATAATCTTCGGTTTGCCTCTTTAGAACAAGACTTCCCATTAGAGTCATTTCCCTCTTTCTTTCCTCCATTGCCGTTAGGTGACACGCTTCCGGCAGAATACTTCCGGACTAATAGTTGACTATCTCGGCTAGCAGTACTTGAGTCTGATCCACTGGACATTTTCTTTTCTCGGAAGTCTCCACCAGCCATATTTGCAGGACTTGAAGGGCTTATTTGACTCGAAGACCCTTCACTTCCAGGACTAGGATTAAGGCATGGGCTGGGACATGGGCTCTCATTGGGGCTAGAATGTACCAGTGGAGGAGGTTGAGTATTGCTTGCATCTGAACTACTGAGGTCAGCAGACTTTCCTGCAGCTTCATTAGTTGCTACCGATATTGAATTTTCAGCAGTACTGCCAGAGAAAGGCTCTGAACCACAGCTTGTAATTGGGCATTCATTAATACTAGAGACGACAGACACTTGCTTGCTAGGCAACAGCCTCGGTGAGGTTGCAGCATTTGAAACAGACAAGTTCAAGTTGTTCTGCAACTCCCCAGATTTAGAGGTAGGAGATAAATTATTCATTCCAAGTAAAGATGATACTGTGAGTGGTTTGGATGTAGATCTGGAAATGTCGCCAGATAGAGAAACTTTGCTCAATCCCAAACCTGCATCAGTTTGTAATTTTGGTACAGTTGTAGTATTTGATTTGCTGACAGATGCAGGTGAACTCTTCTTTTGTGACTCAGACTTGATAGAGGACAGACCAGGACACATAATGGCATAATCCCCAGCATCATCTTCAACCTTGCTCTTTGCGACTGTACTAACACTTTCTGAGGAATTAGGGTTGAAATTTACGTAGTCATGCTTGGGTAGCTCTTGCCTGTTATTAGCTGGTGTATTCATACTGATTTTTGATGTTTCAGCACCAGGATACGACAACCGTAGAGTGCCACTACTCATATCAGCTGGAACCTGAAAAAGATGAATGGGAGTGTAACAGAAATGTGTGAACTAATCATCAGTTTGGAGATGATATAACTGAGAATGTATAGTATCGCAAACAGAAATGCATATCATACCTTGTCTGACTTGTCAAATGATGCACCAGAGGTAAGAGGCGGTGCACCAGAAGATGGTGAACCAGGGGAATTCAAACTTAAAGGAAAGATTGTAGAATTGGAGCCAGTTGGTGTCGTCAGTCCGCTGGCACCACTACAGGAATCCTTACTTGATTTACGACTTCTATTCCTTCCAAGTGATGAAAACGGACTGGATAAGGGTGACTGAGAATCGAGACTAGTTCCGAGGGGTAGAAATCCCGGTGCTGCTTTTGGTGGTGTATCCATAAGAATTTTTCGACTCTGTTTAAAAGTTAAATAGTGTGTGAACAGGCCTGACTTTTAAGCAAACAATGAACATTTTACAGGGCAAGAAAGTTATGAGAGTAAGATTTAAGCATGATGAAATATTAGAGATTTAACTTACTTGCAGTGGTGGTTGCTGAATGTTAATTGGCTGAGACCTCAACTGATTTCGATCTTTTTTAGCAGAGCTTTTCCTCTCTCTAAGATTTCGACTGTTGCCTAAGGATCCACCTGTCATATTCATGTAATCATCATTAATACTAGAATTTTGAGAATCAAGAGATGTTTTCCTTGGTTTTGATTCTGACTCTTGGTCTGCAGGTCGCCACCCCATTTCAACATAACCATCACTCGAATTCGAGCATTCAGGAACTGAAGTTCTTCTGCAATTAAATTATAAAAACAAAGTTAAGAAATGAAGTGGTGGAGAGAAAACAGATTCTGTTCCATAACACCCTAATTTAATACCAGATAACGATTTTTTTACTGTCACAGTCTATATTAATAGAAGTCTAGAGAAACAAATTTTTTATTATGTTTCCTCTGAATGTAACAACCAAGCAACTGAACTTAGGTGCTAGATGCACTAAGAACAATGCTTAAAAATATTACAGCAAAAATTTCTTGAGCATGTGATCAGAACTTTGGCCAAGAGCAACGCAATAATATAAACAACATTCTGCAGAACAGTTAAAGGAAGAATTACCTGGGTTTAAAGCTCATGTCCATGTAGTTTTCATCGTTCGTAGAGCTTGGTTGAATGTTTTGTTTTGATGAGGCAGACACTACCAAGCCACCTGTGGCAGGCCCTCCACTAGCATTGCAGGCTTTCATTTCCACATAAGGGCCCGGCTCAGAGAGGGATTTAGATGCACTAGATGTAGCAATTACTGGCTTTGAAGACTGATTAGTAGGATTCATCTCAACATAAGGACTAGAAACTGCCATTTTTGCCATTTTAGCTGCCATGCTTGCCATGCTTGAATTGTTAGTTGCAAGAAGAGATGGCTTGATGGGTGGTGATGGCGTTGTTGTGGGGAAATTCTGAGGCTTTAACTCTGATATACAGGACATTCTGGCAACAGCTGAGCGAGGTGAAGCAGTTGTTCGGTTCGGTGGTGATCTTGCAATATTTTCAGGAGGTGATCTACCAACTGCATTGGAATAAACACTGCGTAACATTGAGGGCTTTGGTGGAGATCCAGGTCCAATAGTGTCAAATGATCTTGGAGAACCAACATGACTAGACACATCTCCACCTTCTGTTGTAGAGAACGAAGAAGCCACAGAAGACTGAGAGGAGTGATGACTTGGACCTCCTGTAGAAAAATAAGTTTGATTTATAACTGCACTGAACACACTAAGCAGTCAATAAAGACATAAATAAAACCATGAAAAATAAAGCTCACCAGGCACAGATAAACGATCGCGGTCAGCTAGAGACATACTCATATAATCGTTAACAGTGGTTGATTTAGAGCGGCCTCCAGATTTAACAACACTTTTGTTTCTGTTGGTTTTAGGAACTGAAGGGCTGAAATCCATTTCCATCAAATCATCCATCGGCTCCACGCTTGAGTGACTTCCACCAAGAATTTGTCGATTCATTGGTGAACTCGATAAAGGATTTGAAAGAATAGGGGCACTGGATGACTTTTTCCCACCCCCAGTCTGCTGCACAGAAATAAAAAAAAAAATAAAAAAAAAAAAAAAAAAAACA
>CABIKL010002396.1:0-12683 GCA_902196195.1 Aptinothrips rufus
CCTCCCGTCGCCCCCCTGTAAAACGACAGTAAAACGTGCGTCCGCGTTCAATCATGAAGGATCCAATGTGATAAGCCCGCACTGATAGTGCTCTCCCACATCGTCAAGATGCGAATTCGGATCAGTTTGGTTTTCTTTCATACCCAGCGTAAATTCACCATTCACATGATGAATTTCCACCTCTTTTCTCAAACTGACACCTGCTCTTCACAGCCAGCCCCCAGTAAGCATACAGCAGACAAACTTCATTGCCTTGCCCTTGCCCTCCCGCCCATGCCCATCTTCAGCCCATCTCTCAACACGATCCCAATAATTAATAATCATAAAACTGTGCTTGTGCCGACAAGTACAGTGCCTATCAAAAGTTTGCACTGAGGATATTGAACGCTTGAGAAACGCTCTTTGAGGTTGGAATTCACAAGGACACACGAAGCACCACGTAGGCGTGTCAGTTCGTAAAACACTCCAACTCCCACTTCACTCGACTACTATTTGCCATCATTAATTATGAGGCAACCGCGCCGTTGGGCAAGCGATCAGCTGATTGTGAAAAGAGCGAGAGCTGGCCTTTGCTGCCAGCTCGCCGCAGATCCAAGCCGTCTGCCCATGCCCATGCTGCACACTAAATGTATTTGTACAATTTTGTGCGAACAATTTGTACAAAGTTAAACCTACGCTTCGTTTGCACGATTTTGTACGTTTCATTTGCACCATTTTCCTTTTTGTAGGCAAATTTGCAGAAAAAGTGTGCGTATAATATGCATGCAATCGTGCAAATAAAGCGTAGGTTTAATTTCGTACAAATGTTCGCACAAGCTGCATTACATCTATTCGTTTTGTGGTAACGTTCCTGAACATTGTGAAACAGTTACGAGCTAACCAGCTTCAACAGCGCCCCAGCCGGTCGTGGTGACAAGGGACCCTCGGAAGGACTTCTTGGCCTGCGTCTTGGTGGGCAGTCTAACAGGCTGGACTCGCTCATCTGAAAAGAATTTAATGAATTACAGGGGTCAAAGAAGTGACTCAGGTTGGGTTGTGGGAAGCGTCGTTTGAAAACTTAAAACTTCTCCGCAGTATTACGAATAGTAGGAAAAAAAATTGCAGAAAAAGTTGCTTTTTCCGAATTTGGTAGAACGTTGAAAAATCTCGGCGTTCATGGTAAAATTTCGAATTTCTTACAACGTTTCCAAATCTTGTACGGCTATTTTCTAATGCGTGGATTCTGGGCGAGCCCTTACCCAGGACGAAGGGCGTGGGCAGGTGAAGCAGAGCGATATCGTTAGCCGTCATGCTGCCGTGTTGAAACTGCTCGTGGACCAGCTTCGTGCTGGTAGTGATGCGTTGCTGAGAGCGCTCGAACTGGTTGCTGACCTCGCGGGCTCCAGCTATCACCTGGAACCTGGAGGCGTTCCTGAAAGAAATGAAACAGAATCACGTGCCTGCTCTCTCTCTCTCTCTCTCTCTCTCTCTCTCTCTCTCTCTCTCTCTCTCTCTCTCTCTCTCTCCTTTTTGTAATGAAAAGTAACTGTAAACAGAAATGAGAACGCAGTTTATTTTATTCCGACCGTGAATAGACCTTGTGAATTGGTTTAATATCAGGCTGATGGATAAGACTGAATACGAGAGGCGAGGATCGAGTCTTCTGTTTTCTGTTATCAGGAGCGAAACAACACAAGTTATATGTGTGCTTACGCCTAGCTCCTCAAGAAGGCTTCCACAACAAAAAAGAAATTGCTCCGTGTGCCCGCCCACTTCAATATCATTTCATATGAAGTGTGAGGAAGTCTCTGCCAGGTAAGGGATGAGTTCGTAGAAGTAACTATTCGGAGTAAAGTTCACCCTCCCAGAGTGGACTTTCAATATTAGGAGTTCCTTACGTCTCTTTACTAGGACTGCATGTTTATGAAAGAATTAGCAAAATTTGCGAAGTAATAAAAGTAAGAGGCAGCGGTACAATAACAATAGTTGGCCAGACCACGGTGCAGAAGTAGGCTACAGTGGTTGATTACCTGGCGGCACGTGGCGTATGGCGCCAAGCACTCCAATATCGCGACCGAAATCCTAATCGTAGCACGACTTTCACAATCGAAGCTTTCAGATCATCTCGTGGCACTTCCATCACTGAAGATCTGTCACTGGCTCTCTAACAAGACCTGGCCCATTTAGAGATACTGACTAGCGGATGACAATCACTCGAATCGCTGCCCTCATTAAAATAACCGACGTATAAATGATTTCGTTTTTTCTAGACCTGCTGCAGACATGCCTCTCCTCTGATCACGCCAACCTTCTTTCCTAATACACTTTGTGCTCAGGTTATTTGAGGGGTCATCGGCTGCTAAACGCTTGAATTACTACCGGTAAGGTAGTTGACCACTGGCCGTTTCCCGTGGAAAAAGATCGCAGCGCGAGTCTTTGTTTCGTGGCATCTCAGGTAGAGTTAATGGCCCTATTTTGGACCACTGGCCCTAATTCGAGCCACCCCCTTAAAATCATTTGCTGGCAACTCTCGATTCCAAACGACACGGAAATTTAAAAGTTCACACCGGAAACTATTACATTTTTTCGTCACCTAGGACCTGAAGTAGCCTGCAAGTAATTTAGAGGGGGTGGCTCGAATTAGGGCCAGTGGCCCGAAATAGGGCCATTACTCTACTTTCAGGAAAACGATGCGAATGACGCGAACGATTACATGTTTAAACATTTTCCGTATTTGAACGTACTATTTTGGTGGGAGCAACCACAGACAGAATCTCTACGCAATTAACGTTCGACTTTTCTATTGGCGCGTGTTTTACAAAGCAACTTTCTTACTGCTTCAACTGAGAAGCTCAGGCCCAACCAAGGCAGGCTCCCCTACAAGTTCGTTACTGTCGTGTTGCTTCGAGAGCTGACCTGGCGAGCTTTGTGTACTGACTGTGCACAGTGGGCGGCGGTGAGGACGACCCGCTCGCTGAGGAGGGCTCCTCCGCAGAAGTCCGTGGTGCCGTCCTCCATCGTCAGCTTGATGCCCACCTGGTAGGGGAACTGGCCCGGCGCCGCCTCTCGCCCTCCGTCCGGACCGCCTGGAACTGGAAGCGTCGAGGAGGTAGCTACTCACAGCACCCCTGCTTACTTCACTGACAACGTTCAGAGATGTTCCAGGGATATAAAGTTACAAACTACTAATGTTTTCTCCCTTAATATGTATCAAAGGAAAGACCTCTGTTAGAAAAACAGTGTGAACGACTGTTTAAGATGAGAGTTCTTGTCCGAAACAGAATAAATTCTGAGAAAGTCCAGAAATCAGCTGTTCTGTGAACTCAAATGTGTGACATTCATACACTTAAGTGTATGACGTTTAGTTACACGTTTGTACGTGCGTGACACGAATGTTATACTCTCGGTGTGTGACAAACGCAGAATTCACACGTTTCTACGTGTATGACATCAGTGTCATAGACTTACAAGTGTATGACATTCGTGTCACGCACGCACGTACAAACGTTTCACAAAATTTCATACACTTGTAAGTTGTATGAATGTCACACACTTGAGTTCACACAGATGAAGTTACACAGTTCTTCTACACTGTCGGGAGTACATTTATTCATGACTCTATAGAAATTTGGGAAGCAGAAAAATAGTTTCGACTGATAATACGAACCTCGTAGGTATTATTTATTCTTAGGAAAGAAAGTAAAGAAAGTGTTCGAAAGCTAGTGTTAAATCTGTTTGGAAATACATTGACAAATCTGTTCGCATCAGAAATGACGAAGAATGGACCAGAACGGGACGTTTTAAACTAAACTTCCGTCTTTTTCTTAAATACAAAAGTGTACCTTTAGCAGAAAATTTAGTCTCTAAAATGAATCTCGCGACTGTTAATGTTTTGTTTCAAGCCAATTTGCTATAGCGTTTTTCTTTAGAAGGTTGCCTGGCTCAAGACGAGTCAACGTGAGAAAAAAGCTGAAGCTGCAGAGTTTCAGTACCTCTGGCTGTAAATATAACGATTTAGGTCACATTCACTATTGCGGGAGCGACTTTTCACACTTCGACTTCCGGCCCTCATAAAAGAAAGACAATTCTCGACATCACAGGTGACGGGGCTAAGAATTCGAGCGATTCTATTCCACTGTTATTCTTTTTAACTCTTGTGTTCTGAGTTATCTTCTCCCAGAATCTGTTGTGTTTTCAGTATAGATTAGGTCAGAAGGTTTACAACACGCACTGTTGAAGACGACATCCTGCGAAGGGTTGATGGGTGGTCCCCACTCCACGGCCACGGCCTGTGACAATGCACGTCATGAGATCCTTGTGAAGCTGCCTGCGAGTCTCCAGGCTGAGGAGTGTGCACCTCACCTGGATGGCGGCAACGGATGCCAGGAGCGCGATGACAGTGAGCATGATGCGGTGGCTGTGCACACGGCCAGTCTGACGACCACAATACTAATCCGACCCTACTCGATGACTGTGCGCTGCTCTGTAGCCACAGAAGGCGCCACTATGCTATCTTATCACCTAAATCGCCACTTAGAGTTTTCGGCCTCGTTGAACTTAGCGCTAGATTGGACCATTTAGACCTCCGACGAAAAAAGAAAGAAATGTAATTTTGCGGAAATACCATTGTGAGCGTGAACTATACCACATGCACCTAACTGCCCCACCCTACCGTTAATCATTATGGTGGCGCTCAAATAGGCTGTTCCAATGACTCTAAACCGGAAGGCGAATAAAAAGCCGAAGTAGAGAAAAGGCCCTATTTTGGGCCACTGACCCTGATTCGAGCCACCCCCTTAAAATCATTTGCTGGAAACTCTCGATTCCAAACGACACTGAAATTTAAAAGTTCACATCGTAAACTCCTGAATGTTTTCGTCGCCTGGCACCTGAAGTAGCCTGCAAGTAATTTAAAGGGGGTGGCTCGAATTAGGGCCAATGGCCCGAAATAGGGCCATTACTCTACACAAACAAGGACAAGGGGTGAGATGGTTGTGTATCCGCTTCCTGTCCACCGCCTCGCTCTTTGCCCTTGTTTGTTTACTTCATCTTGATCTTCACCTTCCGGTTCAGACAGTCATTGGAATAGCCTATTAATGCTAATGATAACGATGGAAATGTTATTATTGTAGTTGATCACTATGGTAAAGATGCCTCAGATCCTGCAGGCCAAGATGAGTATCCTCATTATGATTTAAGTGGATGACAGGCGGACTTCTCAGGAATGAGGAGGATAAGGCTGCACGTGGGTGTGTCACTCAGCCGACAGACATGCCATGCGCTCCATTCCAACCCATGGTCAACCCATCGTCTGAACATGGGGTTGCCACTCCGTCCATGTGTCCATGGTCTGCCCATGCAATAGGTTATTCCAAAGATGCCTGAAGCGGAACTGCGAAGAACAAGCGGAAATACTGAGGAGGCGGATACACGACCGCCTCTCCCCTCGCCCTTGTTTGTGTACTCCGGCTTGTTCTTCGCAGTTCCGATTCAGACGTCTTTGCAATACCCCATTGTAGATGGTCCATGTGCGTCACTGTCTTCTTGTTTTGAACGGATGGGGTATTCCAAAGATGCCTAGAGCGGAACTGAGAAGGACAAGCCGAAGTACGCAAACGAGGGCAAGGGATGAGGAGGTAAAGACGAGGCGCGGATACACAACCGCCTGACCCCTCTCGCCCTTGTTTGTGTACCGCTGCTAGTTCTTCTCAGCTATGCTTCAGGCATCTTTGGAATACCCTATTATTGGTTCCATACAGTACAGTGATGGAATAGAACAAAAGAATGAAGAGAAGTATCCGATAACCATTATGATCCATCGAGACCATCCCCATGTACGATCCACGTTCGACTATGAATCGCCCATTGTCGGGCAATGGGTTTGACGTGGTCGACCATAGTCAACCTATGGGCTCGGCGCGGTCACCCATGGTTAGTCCATGGGCTAGAAGTGGATCAAGCTCCCGTCCACCCATGGTAACCCATTTCCAATAGGGTGTTCCAATGATAGCCAGACCGGAAACAAGAAGAGCGGGGGAGCGGGTGGCTGCAGCGGGAATACCCCCCCCCCCCCTCCCCCGTCGCCGTGTCGTTTTGTTTTTCTTATTTCCGGTCTGGCTATCATTGGAATACCCTATTCTTCATGGGCCGTGTTAACCTGAATAGGGTATTCCGAAGATGCCTGAAGCGGAACTGACTGTGAGAAGAACAAGCCGAAGTACACAAACAAGGGTGAGGCGGTTCTGTATCCGCCTCCTCTTTGCCTCCTCACCCCTTGCCCTTGTTTGAGTACGTCTGCTTGTTCTTCGCAGTTCCGCTTCAGGTATCTTTGGAATACCCTGTTGGAGCCGATGCGCCCCAGTCGATCTCTGACTTCGGCAATCTCCCTCATCGTAGTGAGCCACATCGACGTGAAGCCAAGTACTCTGCGGGAGGGGAAAGAACAGCGTGGATGATCGTCGTATATATTTTTTTTTGCCGCCAGCGATCTCATTCGAAGACGCTAATCACGTGAAAGATTTTGCAACAGTCTTTTCTGTTGCGTAAGTACAGTGTTAAGGTAATTTATGGCAGGAGACGCTGGTTTAAAATCATCCATTTTTCGTTGATAACGAAAATAGCTAACTGGTTGCATGAAAATTTTCTTTTCTCTCTGTTTGTTTACTAGTATGTTGTGACTACTATTTTCAAATTGTTTCACATAACGGCTTCCGGGTCATGATCCTTGTTTGTCGGTTCAGCAAACAAACAATTGCCTGTAACTGGAGACTTTTAATTTGATTTTGAAGGGTATCTGTCAGGGAGCTCTATGATACTCGGGTGACAACTACAATTTTCCTCTCATATTGTGCTTCGGTCTTAATGGGGTTTTCAATTATGCTGATCACACACGAAAAAAAAGCATCTTTAAAGATTTATTTCATCGTCTAGGCGTAGTTGAAAGAGCTGAATGTGACAAAAGGGGTGAGAATTTTCCATCCATAAACGCTTCAGAATGCAAACTTTGTGATGGATTCACCTTCTCGTGCTGTACATTTGCTCTGACTGTAGTACTGGAGTACTACTGGCTGCTGGTTCATAAGGTTTAGAAGATATATGTGCAGTTCCTGTGAACAGGAATATTATAAAAGATGCTGAAGATCGAATAAGAGACTGGACTAAGAGTAGTAATGGCATGAAACCTTCAACATCTGGACGTTCAAATGGATGAGATTGACCATCCATTTTCTCTTGCCCAGTAACATTTTCTCTCATCGTGTGCTGGGAATACCTGAGTTGTAGAAAGAGGCACTTCAGTGAAACTGATTCACGGGGTTCAAGAATTCGTGTGATTTTTCCAGCATTTTAAAGAGAAATTGCGCTAATGTTTTTTTTAATAACTGTTCTTATTTTAGATTCTGAGAGTAATTCTTGATGAAATAAAATTTAGGCTAACAACTGCTCAGTGATATATTGAACAGCCATTGTAGCATAACTATGGTATACTATGTTTATTATGTACAGGTCATACATTACATAATTATACTATTAACATATTATCACAAGTAGAGATCGTGGTCCGCCCCGACTCCTGCTGCAAGACCACTACATTAGCAACACAACCCAAACTGTAAAAGTTAGATTTTGGCGACGGGTCCTGGTCCTGGGTTTTCAGGTGGCCAGTAATTCCCCCAAAACAAACCAAAACAAAATACAAAACGTCGGTACCTATGTCACACATACTAATGACATATTTGATCATATACGGGTCAAAAATGACACATTCTACAGTAAACATGACTCCAAAAACAAACTTTGATCATATTATCAAAGTATGATTATGTTATTGCCCATATACATAGACACATCAGTAGTTTGCTACTAATTTCAGAATAAATATGGTAAGACGCAAGAAATTCCAAATTATATCTATAATAAAGCGTAAATTTACGCTTATGTGTCTATACATTTGAGCTTCATTTATCACTAAACATCACTTATATTTAAGATAAATTTATTTCAAATAAGGACTCAAATTTCACTCAAACATGTATAAATATGCTCGAATCTCGGACTAGGGATCCTGCAATCCCGACGGTAGGTCAGACCAGAATGATTTCATTAACGGCAGTTATGATCAGACTGGTAAGTCTTCTCTCTTCTGAGCAATCCAAGAACAACCCACATCCTGAGGTGAAAGCAGCGACTTTGGCTGTTTTAAATAAATGGATCCCGTTGGGTTTTGGAAATTATCTGGAAGGCGATCATCTTACGTCCCCCGCACTCCATTTAGCAGAAAATGAACAGGGCATGGCAGATTCATTTCCCCCACGGCACCTCATGATAGCAGGTACACAGCGGCCCACAGAGTTCTTCACGCACGTGGCCGTTGTATTATTTGCAGGTAGTCCCGACGCAGTCCTCGCATATGCAATTAGTAAGTTGGCATTTAACCCTGCAAACGAAACCTGCAACACATTGCAAAAGGATCTCTTTCATGTTACAATCAGTAACACAAGTCCGAGCAGCGACTTGCAGGTTTGTGGAGACGTGTAGTGCATGCATGAAGGCAGC
Organism: Aptinothrips rufus; assembly: GCA_902196195.1. Taxonomy (NCBI): domain Eukaryota; kingdom Metazoa; phylum Arthropoda; class Insecta; order Thysanoptera; family Thripidae; genus Aptinothrips; species Aptinothrips rufus. Next base: position 8,533 of record CABIKL010002396.1, read on the forward strand.
TGCGAGCGATGTCTATCGCATTTGAGGATTCGACTGGGTGGGACTGTTTATTCCGTCAGTACCTTTTTTGTTTGATGGTTTATCTGCACTATATCCTGCTTACTGCTCACGAAGGAGCAGAGAAAGCAAGTACACTTTTAATATGTTCTTAATTCGTTGGGCCCTAAGAACAAAGTCCGATCTCCTGGCTCCTCTTCAACAAAGTCCGATCTCCCGTGGGCTTCGTGAACAAAGTTCGATCTCCAGCGGCCGTCGCTCCTTTGAGGTTATGTTGCCCACGTTAATCCACGTTAATCCGTTCCCTCTATATTCTGGGGTAACGACTGCACTAATTCGATTCTCCCCATCACACTTCACAAGTATCCACTTATATTTTTAATAGAGTGTCTTTCACTGAATAACGAATAGATTTTTAAATAATGCACGTGGCTGCCGTATTTCAGCACATCGGACTTTGTTGACGAGCCCCTCAGGACATCGGACTTTGTTGAAGAGAAGCCAGGAGATCGGACTTTGTTCTTAGGACCCATCGAATTTTGTTCTACTGCGATGGAGACTTGGTGTTTCAGCAACGTTCACAAACGTAGAAAGTTATTCCGACCCAGTCGAATGATCCAATCCGATATACAAAATGGAAGCACTTGACTGTTTACGCCTCGCTGCTCTTTCACTCCCGCGGCCACTGACCGCGAGTAGCGTTGCGGTGAACCTGGACGCCAGATTCAGTAGTGAGGCTCGCGGAGTCGACAGGGAGGCCGGCGAAGACGACGGCAAAGGTGACTACTGCCGACCAGGCCCGGGGACGCTTCACCATCACGTCTATCAGGTGAACTGGCGGTGCGGGGCAGTCCACAGTCACAGCGCTGCAAGCTTCACATCGCCGCCTGGGCAAGAAAGCCGTGCCGTGTCGGGCGTGGCACGTCGCAGGCAGAGCGAAGAACTGATATCAGTGCACTCTGTACTGTACGCGGCAGCGATACATGCTCGCACCTAGTACTCGATGCACTTTCACTGCACACTGCGAGAAAAAGCAGTTCACAAAAGGAACTATATCGGAGAATGTTTGGTTACTGCACCTGACACATAAACTTTGGACGAAATGACGGATTTTTTTTTTCGGAAAAATGACCAAAAACGAAACAAATCTACTATTTAAGTGATTTATGCGGATTCTTATAGAAAAGGGTCTTCAAGTTTTCTTCCAAATCAAAATAAACTATGAAAAGCTACAATCCTTCTAAAACAGTGCTGCCATTATCTTACATTTTAATGCAGGCTGAGTCTAATGCGCACACTAAGAAACCTGCCTTCTAGAGACAACGATTTCAAATCAGTCGCCTGAACAGGTTTTTATTCTGTTTAAGAAAAAAAGCGTTACGTACGTCTCCACCGTGCCACAGACAAAGTACAACATCACTGCCTAAAATAGTTTAATAAATAACAGTAGAAGGAAAAGGACCATCCTCACATTCCACAGACGTTAAGAGGTCAAAAACTGTCATGGTTAACAACCACATCGCTCCCATCTAGGGTTTCTAGTCGGAAATTCCCGGGACATTTCCCGGAAATTTCTTGGAGCTCGGAAAAGTTGAAAAAAAAATCAGAAAAATGGAAAATGTGCTACATTCTTGTCTTTTGATCAAGAGTAGCGTCCATTTTAAGCTTTAAGACTAAAAGTGCCTCATTTAAGGAACTAGGCCTTACTGGAGACTGGAAAACAATAACAGGTCACCTTTCTGGGGGAAACACTTTTCAATCATATTATGAATTATGACAGTTTTCAGCAATAATTGTTGTTCATTATCAATAGCTTGATCTTGCCGGTTGTTTTCGCACCCAGAACTCGATGCATCCATGATTTTTTTTCTTCTACAAGAGTTGATTCGATATGATTTGACAACCCTAGACTTCACATCGGCAGGAATCTGTTTGCACTCCTTATGAATGTGGTCGAACATGCGTAAGACGTTGGGAGATGTCGATTTAAATTTTGCGCAATATTTACACTCCCAGTGCTGCCGCCACTCACACTCATGACACTACCTACAGGCTGGGCACCCGTTGGATGAATGGAAGAACGCACAGATAAAAGACGGGATGTTGTTGCTGATACACTTGCAGTAAGAACTGATGATCGACTGCGTATTTGCCATTTCCTAGATCTGTCTTGGTAAACTGGTTCCAAACATCCTCCTTTTCTTTTCCCATCCTGTAATAAAATCAGAAGTGTTAATAATTTCTATGGATTTTCTTGCGGCTCCGTATACCGAAGCCTAGGTATCACACCAATTGGTGGAGTAATTTTCTTAATGATAAAATCCACTTGATCATAGATTTTCGAAGCTGCTAGCTCTCCATTATCACCATCACGCTTCAGTTTTCGTTTTTGCGACTATTATTCTTTCTGTTCTGATCTTCTTTTCCAGGCGTGTACACAATACACAATAAAAGGTACCGGAACCTGAAGTTTTTTCCTGTGCCTTGGATTGCACTGAGTCACTCGCCGGGCTTTATATTCCCGCGGCAGCAGTGTGTCTCGCCAGGGCGCTAGGGCGGCACCGTGGCCGTGGTGTTGGAGAGCAGCGAGTCGTCCGGGTCAGCCTCTTGGAACTGGATCAGCACGATGAGGTAGGTGACGACAGAGGCTATCATCTGCAGGCAAGTAACACACAGCTCATTCGGACATAGATGCTTCTGAAATGATAACATGGACGGTTCCATCTTGATACTTTTCTCGAGCGCGGGACCTGTGTTCTCTTTTGCCGAATCGAGCTTACTCTAGAGAAGCTGCTAAAGTTCCGACATGTTTACAGACACGTGTCTAATCAAACTGATATATTAAGTTGTTTCAATTAGTCAAACGTTCATTTATCACAAAACAAAATGTGAACAAAATGTAAATATGCGTGGTAATTTGTAACGTATGTCTAAATGACTGTAACGAAATTTATCATTTTGAACTCAGCTCTATCAGATCACAGTTTGTATGAAATACATTTTTATCCGGGTTTGCACAAGCTGGAAAGATCGCCTGTTAAAGCACACCACTTTCAGAATGCAGCTGGTCGCCCACCTCTCGTTCTTCTTTTCTCCTTTTTAGCTTCAACTTACAGACGTGAAAGTGCTTCTATTAAGGTCGAAATAACCACCAACGGTCACAGCAGGAGGTGCAGACAGCAGGGCATCCATGAATAAGTTGAACTGTGGGCAAAATATACGGAGATGTAGCAGGATCTCATCACGTTGCATGTGAATGACCACTCACGCAGATGAGCGACCATCTTCATACAAATGGCCTATATCCGTTGTTGGTTGGTATGGGCTTTGGAGTGCTTCAGCGTGCTTATTTATATTCCTAAAATTGTGGTTTTGAGGTTGAACTACGTGATCAAAGGAATAGTAAAAAAAATAAATAATACGCCTGCTTCTGAACTTAATTTTCGAGAATGCTTAGGCCCTATGCCTTACGCGGAAAAAATAGAACTGGTGAATATGTTGAGAAACATGTATTCATAAATGTTGGAACCTCGTGGGAGACTGCGCTGTCCAGGTTCCTCGACAAGGTACTAGACTGTAGAAAATCAACGAACGGCATTTGAATCTGGAACACAAACCAGGTTTAGATGTTTTAGCCTGGTCAACCCGTCACACTCACATCAGCGTCACCGCACCTAGCCAGGTTCTGCGGCACTCCTGGCTCGGTTCTCCGGGCCTCGATGCGGAGTTTTCCGATTTCTTACTGTGCCGACAGGCCATGGAAACCCACCGCTAATTTAACGTCGATGGCGCTTCAAAGTATTCTTTGATGTTGAGACGAACGTAGGTTGTTCGTGATTGCCATCGCTTTAAGGGTCGGTGTGGGTAATAAATACACACGGTGAAAACTGAACACGCCTCTGGAGCCGGTATTTGCATCCTTGACATCTACGTTGCGATTTATTTCGTCTCAGGTATTTAGCTTCTCTATACGCTCAGCCATTGCAAATCGGCCAAAAGAAGACGAACATTAGTTGCCGTTTGAAGCAAGCTGATCTATTGAGCGACCTTAGTCTGTCACGCGAGGGCTCTGCCTGACGTAGCTACACTTAATTTATTTCAGTCGAAACTTTATCTTTGAGGATGTTTGCTTCGAAGCATCCTTAACTTTAACA
>CABIKL010002397.1:0-12683 GCA_902196195.1 Aptinothrips rufus
TCCGGAATTGTGGCACTTTCGTAAATTCTTAATAAAATCCACAAAAATTAATATTTTTTCAAAAACGAAACAGCAACAAAATCGCGACATCCCACAGAATATTCGGTTAAAGTGAAAAAATGGTGCGATGATCGGTTTGGTCACAGCGACCAAACGTAGGCAGGAGTTCAAAAATGGTACGAATCTTTACAATCTGAAATTGAAGATTCAAACTGACACAGCAAAGCCAATACTGCAGATATCTCCTTCCAATTCAATACTCAAATAACCTAATGGGTCCACAAAGACAGCCAATGGTCGCCGAAGTCATACCGCAAACGCATCGGCGGCTAGAGCGTTTGATTCATGGGGCCTACCAAGTGTCCGGAATTAGGCTCCCTGTCCGGAATAAGGGACTTTACGGTATTTTAGAGAAGTGGAGTTGGTTGCCACGGCAGATTTTTCCAGGATGCCTGTAAGCAAAGACTCATTTTGAAGTTAATCCAACGCTTCCATAGAGGCTAGATTACGTTAAGCTCTAGTACATCAGTCTCAAACTGATTAGCTTGTAACTCACATCGTATATCGGCCACAAACTGGGAGGTTATGTTATGGTGATTTGCCTGCACATTGTCACATTTCCGAATAGGGCCAGACAGAGTATAATTTTGAGATAGTTTAATGGATTGCTCTAGAAGGCTGTGCGAATCGGGGCCCGAAGAGCCAAGCCGACGGCACCGCAGGCCTAGGTTCGTTGGGAGCTTGGACAGGGGCTGAGCGTGACGGATCGGGCGAACGAAAATATTTCGCGAGCTCAGCCGCAATGTCTGGCCCCACCTGGCCTACCGGTGGCTTTACTGGGACCTTGTAGGGGAGAGTGGGGCAGTATGTGTCGTGGGATAGCATGTGTTTTCGCTTCTAGTCCGTGCGGAACTGATCTCTGCCACACAGTGATTCTTACCACTGAGTCCCCTCGCCTGACAGTATATTCTAACCCACTTTTGAACAGGCGGGGTCGCGCCATTCCTCTTCCCCGACAAAGTGGCACACTTTTGGTCCCGGAAGTAAAATATTGTCCTTCCAGTTTTCTCGTTGAATCCTAATTTTTTTGAATTTGTTTCTAAGAAATAGCATTCTCCATATCAAAACTGACCTGCACAAACAATCGCCACCATTCTGTGAGACGTAAAATGAAAGTTATGTCGATTTATAGAGTAAGTGACACATGCTGCCCCACTCTCCCCTATTCAACCCTGCTACGTCCGTTACATCGTTCCCTTCTCTTGGACTGACTGCCCTGGTGTTCGCAGGGACGGATGAGGACCAAGCTGCTCCCGCGGGTTCTGGATCCGGTGCAGGGCTGTGAAAACACCCTGGACGTGTACAACTACACGGTGCACACCGACCCGGAGCGGCTCTACTTGGTTGACACGGATGTCATCATCCATGGCTCCGCCAAGTACTGGACGCAGGTGAAATAGGTTAGGTCAGAATAGACGTGACGTCTGAACAAACACAACCCAGCCGTTAGCGAACCCCTCCACAAAGACCGCGCCAACAAAGATCGACCTGCAAGGACTATGCAAACAAAGACGCAAGTGTAAAGAGCACGCGAACAGAGACTGGCCTTCTGGGAGGTAAGGTTTCACTGGTGAGATGACAAAGAAACGTAAGTCAGTCCAAGTCTGGTCGATTCTGAGATATTTTTTAGAAATGAAATTTATTTTTTAGTCCGCACTGCCTCCTGTTGTCAGAACTGATCTATCTTAGGAAGCGAGAAACTTAAACTTCCAAATTAAGACTAAAGTGGTTCACTTATTTGGAATTGTTCGAAAATAATTCTGGACGACGAATTTAGCTCACATAACTGTCCGTCAACGATGAAGGACTCCAACTTCATCTACTTAATTGACAGAGCAGGTGAGGCCCTATAAAGACCCAACTTTCAAGTATTAAATTCATAACTTGCTTCAACGAAGCAAGGGTTACTGAGAAAATACTATCCTGGCTACCAAATACACTATATTTTTCAAATTGAGAGGCATCTCAGCTCTTAGAATGTGAATATGAAATGTAATCTCAGCCAACAAGAGATCTACATACGAGTTCGTCTTACGTATGTGTTAACTCACTACCATGGACTTACGTTCCTCTGTCACCTCCCCTGGACTTACGTCTCTATGTCATATTAATCCTGTGGACTTACGTTTCTTTGTCATCTCATGATGGACTTTCGTTCCTTTGTCATCTCAGAGGTGGACTTACGTCTAATGGCACCTTTCCTTATCTCAGCTATTTATTAACTACCGCCACTCCTCAGAAAATCAATAACTTTTCAAAGGCAGATTATGCTATGAAGTAGGGACCCTATGGAAGGTTTTAAGTTAAAAAAAGTCAAAATATTAGGTTGACGTCTTTTCAGTATACCCATAACTTCTATATTAAACGGTTCATTGTATATATATATATTTTTAAATGACTCATAAAACCAATCACTTGGGTTTGTTAGCATCAGAATTTAGTGTTCTTTCCAACGCATCATCAACCACATCTGTAGGTGTTGTCAATTTTGTACATAACTGTTTTGAAATTGTCGAAAATCTTGAAAATGAGTCAACCCCAGATCTCAGGTTCTATCAACCCGGGGTTAATTTCCCTTGGCACACGTCATATGGGTGCTAATTGAAGGTGGATCACCAATTTTGAGCTAAATCGGAGGGGGTCATGCCAATCATGGTCCCATTTGGTTTAACTTTTACCCGGTAGTCTTAAGATATTTTATACCATAAGGAGTGTTTTTTACGAAAATTTTCACTTTATCATAGTTTGGTGTTGGGTGCCGCCCAGGGGTTTTCAAGGATGCTGATCACTAAAGACGTATTTGTAAGTTCGTCTAAAGCTTCCGTAACTGAAAATGGCTGGGTTGCGTTACGCTTCACTCGCAGTGTAGTAGTCAAACGGGAGGGTTGTAACTTACATCGTATCAGCCAGAAGTGGTTAGGTTACGTCTTGGTGGCTAGCCTAGACATGCTCCTAACTCCAAACAGAACTAGAGGCGATGTATCAGCTTGTTCTGGTGGACACTGAATCGAGGCCAAGGCTCGAAGGACCGAGCGAAAGCGCTGCCGGCCTAGGTTAGGTGCGAGCTTAGACAGCGGCTAAGCGTGACTGGTTGAGCAGGCTAAAATATTTAGCGAGCTAAGCCTTGTTACACAAGAACACTGTCTCGCGTACACCTAGCCTAGTCGGTAATCGAAGCAGCTTTGGTCCATTCCCCATCCCCCCAGAGGCATCTCATACCTCCAAGCCTACGGTTACACAATTGACATTTCGGTACTTGAACATCACCCATTCACCTCTCTGATCGATAACATCTCAAAACACGTTTAGGGGTTCTCCTAAAAAACAATTAAGTTACCGACATTTGGGGTCTTTTGAATCAAAATTTGAAAATGTCAAGGCGAGATTTCCGACGCATGATATTGACCGAATCGGGGAAAACAATTTGAAAACGTAGGCAATGTTTACTTAACGGGTCCATTTTCAGATGTATCTCTGAAAATTAACGTTTTAAGACGTATTGGTTTATTTGATGTGCACACACTGCATAGCTAATTCACGTACCGCCTTCTTGCCAAGTGTACTTTAATCTGTAGAAGCCGCGAGTTGATAGTCCGGGTCAGTGTGTTCCATGGGTTGGTTGGTCAGCGTCTAAATCGGTGGTTTCGTTTGTGCGCAGCTGTCGATCAAGGTGGACAAGTGTCGAGGCGGCATATCCTCCAACACGTGCGAGTACTTCGGCAAGTGGAAGTGGACCGCTGCAGTATGTTCCCTGGCTACGGCTAGCAATATGCCCTGGACACCTTTAGTTCGTAGCTTCAATCCAAAGCTCCGATGCCCTTTCAAAGCCGTGAGTGCAGAGTAAGGTGTATCAAAAGGAACTTTTTCGGAAGTCGAATCGTACGGACATGACGTGAAGACGCACGTTGCTTGTTTTGAGGCCATCTGACGACTGTTCACATCACTTTCACGACCTGACGCGGTTTTCGTGTACCGGTCGCCAACCCTGCAGGGATAACTGCTCACATTTCGTCCTTGGAATAATTTGAATAGTTGCTGACTTGATTAGGATGCAGTTTTAAACGAGTGGGGCCCGCCCTTTCGCTTAGGGTTGAAACATTTCCGGAAAAATATTTTTAGGAAAAATTTCAAAGAAATTTGTTTTATTTTTCCGAAAAATATGGAAAAATTGAAAAAATTACTTGTGCGTTCCTGTCATTTGTTTTGTCGTCTAACGTATATTAAAGCATAACGTGCGCGTCAACATTTCTGAAAATCGTGATGTAGTTCGAACGAGATTGGATGTTCTCAAGCGGTCAAGCGCGCAACACGCGGTTCCCGCACGATTTTCCTAATCTATTTTTTCTAAACTGCTTTTCCTAATGGACTCTTTTCTGAATGGATACTTTTCATAAGTCGTTTTTCCTAAAACTCTACTTTCCTCACATTTCGTAATTTTTCCGAATGATGTAAATCAGTGAGAAATTTTCATATATCAGGATGGAAGGCGTTGGGTAGCAGTGGGCAGCCACACGCTGTCTCGGAAATGAAGTAAAATATCAATATTTGTAATAAAATCTAAGAAATTTTGACACATGATTACATGACTGACTGACCCCTCGGACAAAATCAAGACGGAGCAGGGGGGTATGTCGATTGCGGACATGACCGCGAGTTCGGTTTTCAAAAATTTCGATTGCGGACAAGACCGTTGTCAAAAGGGATTATGCAGATAATTTCATGTCGATTGCGGACTTGACCGCGAGCTCTGTTTGCAGAATTGTCGATTGCGGACTTGACCGCGAGCTCTGTTTGCAGAATTGTCGATTGCGGACACGATAGCGCGTCCACCTACCCAGGTAGAGCACAGCGGCTAGTGATACGAAGACTACTATTTCATTACTTTATTTTACTCATGCATATCAAAATAGCACAAAATAGCACATGAAAGTCATATTGTACATCACAGCAAGTAACGTTGCTAACAGAGTAGATAGTTTAATTTTACACATAGCTGAATATCACAGAATAGTACATGAAGGTCATATTTGACATAAATAAACTGTTCAATTTTACAATTGTACATACTTGTATCGTCTACATTAGTTATCGTCGTTATCGACAATTCAATGTAAAAAAAAATCCACAAAGACGTCACCGAAAGTTGCTTGGTTACTGAGAGGCTGTGGCAGTTGTTGCCTTACGGCTTGTGCAGTGCGATTTGTTCATTAGTCATTCTTATCATAATATCACATGGAAGTGACATTTCACATTTAGATTTAACATTTAACAAACATTCAAAATTATTCAGATTTCTTTTTTTCAGCTCGATGGCTCCACACGCTTAACTTTCTCCCATGCCTCCAGTCGCTTGCATTTTGTGCGGATTTTCTTGGCTCTACTTTTGTTTGCCGTCGGACACGCAGTTCGCCCAACCCCTTGAACTCGAGAGATAGGCAACCCATACTCTTTTGTCCGCAATCGACACAGAGCGCTCGGATTAGTCATGTCCGCAATCGACACAGGGCGCTCGGATTAGGTTTGACAAGGGTCATGTCCGCAATCGACATTCTTGCAAACGAAGCTCACAGTCATGTCCGCAATCGACTACCCCCCCGGAGCAGGCCTGTGGCACAGCCGATGACGTCACAGCTGAAAGTGACCATTCACAAGCGGGCGCTCGCCACAGCGGCAGCACACGGCTGCTTACGGATCCGCGCTGCCGACATAGTGGGGAGGCGGTGCAGCGGCAGATTGCACCAAATAGGCTCGACGAAAAATATCCTGAACGTTTCCTTATTTGCGGTAAATGTTTAACATGAATGAGAATAATGTCAGGACAACCAACTTCCCACAAGAAAGCAAGGTCGAAACTTCTCTAATCTCTTCAATCCGATCAAAATGTGTAAGTATTCATAAGTCCATCTCCCGATATGGCGACATAACCCCCCTTTAAGAAGTCCTCGGTTCTGCGCCGATCCCGAGGGGTGCTGAATGAATTTAAAAAAAAACGAGCCGTGCAAGTCATTACTGAAGACCTCCACGATCCGAAAACCAACTAGCATACCCGTCTTGCCCCGCACTGCCCTAGAGCACCCACGCAGAGCCGCCCCTGACCTTCGCCTTCCCTTATTACACAGTTTTATTGTTTGAAGACGACTGATTCGTGTCGACAAACCATTCATCGCTGATGCTGGAATTGTTCCGCAGCTACCTGTTAAAAGCGCTCACATGTCAGGTTCTCGTGTCAGTCCGCTGGATACAGAATCGAGCCAGGTGAAAGAAGTTGACCAGTTTCAAAATATTTGGGGCTCGTTCGGTTTATTATGTAGAAATGCGTTATAGAGTGTCCCGATCATTGTAGTATAGCTCTCAAAATGTGCCCCAAAAATTCCAAAACTGGTGTTTATTCACTCTTGTTGCTGGTGAAGCGGTCCCCAAAACAGATATTGTCTTTTACAGTGCATGAATGGAACTTTGATGGTTGTTGGCGCCCATTGCCAGAGAGATACTTGGCGCGGAACCTGAGCCGCAGACAAGAAGAATAGCTTGCCAGAGCGTTCCAGCGTCCAATGACAAATAGTCACACTCGTTGAGGATCGCTTCACATGGCCATTTACGTCTAAGACACGACAGTAGAAAGGTTCTTGATGGCAGCTAGTTCTTAAAGCGGTGGCGTCAACAGGAATGTTCGGTGTGTGTGTGTGGGGGGGAGGGGGACCACATTTTAAGTTTCCTTCCTTTCGGGTGGAACAAAACGACAAATTACATGAACATTCTTTATCACCATTTTACACAGAGAAATTTAGAAATAAAAGTTAAAATTTTACGTCATTTGGCCCCGCAACCTTTTTGGAAAGTTCTAATATCCACATTCGAGTTTGCCGGCTTTACTGGGGAAATGCGTGGGTCGAAATATGTCGCACTGGTCCTATGCCAGGTTTTATTGAGCCATTTGGCTGAATCAGAGAGAGGACTTCTTGTAAGTGGACCACAATCAGCAGCAGCTGTTATGTTTTCAGTGCAGATCTGATCTCTGCTCCATTTTACTTGGGCTGACTGTGACAATGGAAAGCAGCACGCCATTTCGGAATCGTGTCGCTTCTCATGATTGATATCATCGCTCAGCCAGCAACAACTCGGCAGCAGTGGATGGAAATCTGTCCCCAAGTTGCATGTGCCAGCAATCGCAACCATGCATTTACCATGACTAATCGTGAATTTTCAGCTCTATTGGTAGAACGCGACCTCCAGGTGATTGCTTGTTGGCTGTACTCGTCCGCTGGGCCGTGCGTGGCGTGTGGGGACACGTGGGTGCGCTGTAGGCTTCCTTAACTCCGCTTTCAATTCGGAATGTTTCAAGGACTCAGAGTAAGAAGGTGATATCTCCTCTAGACTCATCCCTTCTCCCAAACATGCTACTACGCACCGAATTGTCCACACACTGTCCCGAGCAGCTGCAGCCAAGTATGCCAAGTTCCCTATTGGTGTCCAATAAGCGATGGGCCTGATTATAAAGTAACGCGGTTTAACCAGGACGAAATTCATTTCAGAGTTCTTGCAATGTCTGTTTATTATTATCTGCCGTATGCCCATAATGAATCCGTAATATATTCAGTTATTCATAGTGCTTACGTGGTCTTATTACGGAGCTTCATTTGAGGTGCAATATGGTCGGGGTGAGGCAGCGGATGCCAGGCAACCAGGCACATTCTTGTCGAATCAGTTCCATGTGAGCAAACACGCTAACATTTCCATGCGCGTTCCCCTCTGCAAACTGTCTCCAGCGACTACATCAGGCTTCCTGATCGTGATCCTCTGTTTCCATTCAGTGCTGCCATGCGGTTCACGGCAGTATTATGGCTTGCGCTCTGCGCATCGTGTGCACAAACCCGCAAGGTAATGTCTTTGGGTCACCTTGGACTCCTTTCGTGTCCTCTTTGTCGGGCATTCGGACAATATACAGACCTGAAAGGGAACTCCATGACTTCCCCAGCAGCGAGATTATCGAGCTCACAAACTTACACCGTACATTATTTCCGGTACATCTCAAAAATTGCTTTATTAAGCAAATTATCGCCTGATATTGCCTGATTTTGCTGTTGAAGTCCGAGCTGATTCTTTATTCTCGGGCAGATCATCTTAATAATTTCATTGGTGTGTTATCCTAATCATTCAGCCACTTTTGGTGCGATGAGTGTGTTCAGGTTTTATAAATGATGTCGTCGGTGGTTCGTTTCATCCATTAAGGATACTGTTCGGGGTCCGGTGTTATTTTAAAATAGGAGTTGATTACTTCAGATATCTTTACTACCGTCAGGTCCCCTAATTCCGGACACTTTTAAAGATTACGAAAAAATGAAAGAAGGTAGACAAAATCGGAGAGGATTCTAGAAAGACCTTGCAAATGCGCATCTCTTAGCGCTATCCAAACCCTTTTATCTCAATAATGCATGGAGTAATTGTTCATTAAAGAGTGTCCGGAATTAGTGCACGAAAACCCCTAATTCCGGAAACTCCAGTTTTTTTTTTCGTCAACTGCAGAAAAATTGACACGTGAGTTAGTTTGTTCATTCCCCACGATGAATTTGAGTTACCTTGTGTCTAGAGGTTGCAAAGAAAGAAAATGAAAAAGAAATTCAACAAATTCCGACTTACTTTCGAAAAATCTCATAATTTTATAAAATTCGGTCTAATATAGAGGTTTTGTGTGAAGAATCAAGGAATGAGCTGACGACTAGAAGGAAATAATTGAAATGGGGTCTGGTAGTCGAAGCAAAGTGTGTGAACTGCCTCGCAGGTTGCCCGTTGCGCCCCATGCCGAGCGCGCGTCTCCAGTCTGAGTTCAGAGCGTAGTCGGTAGCCGCAAAGGTGGGGAGGGGAAGGGTCGGAGGTAAGGACTGAATAATATTCATTTATAATCGTAAATATTCATTTATAATCATATGTATTCACTTGTGAATATATTCGGTGTACACGATTTTCCGAAGTGGCGGACCCCTCGGGCGGCGAGCTCCGCGGGGACTCGCGGGGCCGCGGGAGCGCTTATCTTAGTTCAATATCCAACATCGGTGTGACATAGTTAGTGCACCTTTCGATTTGAAACTTTAGACACGAGTCCAGTAAGGAAAGTGCTCGGCGCTGGTCGTTTCATTTTGTCAGTATTGCCTCTGCGCTGCCTACAATTAATAGGCAAAGTCAAACAACAATAACTTTTAGCGCAGGCAAAAATTAGGCAATCAAGATAATACGTTTTATCGCAACACCCCTGCTGAGTTCGTTCGGGCCCTTGCCACTGACAGAATATGGAAAGTGACACCCGATATGACGTGAGGACAATCAGGAGCGAAACTTAATAAACATCTCACATCGCAGTGACCTTGCCTGTGCATCGTTTGATTTGAAAACTGACAGAGAGGTCGACAGAGGCCAGTGCTCGGTGCTGCTCGTATCATTTCTTCTACATTGCCTGCCAGTCGCCAGCTACCGATAGGCAAAGTCGGTCTAATTCCATTTTTTTTTTCTTAACCCTGAATACGGAGTAAAGTCCTATAACGGCACTAGGGATTTCCGTGTAATTGGAGTATGTCCCAGATCACGGATTTAATAGCCTGGATATCCAAATTCAAAAAAAATGTATCTCTTGGATTTGAAGAAATCCGGGAACACATGAGCGGTTGCCATGGCAAACCAACACTGGCACAAGGCAGCCGGCCGGCAGCGATCGGCCAACAGTGCTACTTGCGGACTTGGGCACAGTAGTTGAGGGTGAAAAGAGGATAAAAAGGTCAAAGGTCATATTTGATGAATGAAACTAGGTCCTGACTAAATGTTGAGGTTTGAGTTAAAAAATGAAAGCAATCAGACCAATAGTAAGGGTACCTGATAAACCGAAAACTGCACTCGACCATCCGGCCTCACGCCAAACGAACAGAGGTACCAGCCGACTTGGGAACAGTAGATGGCGGGGTCATTACTTGATGTGAAGGTTAGAGGTCAGATGTGATCATTTGATCGACGTTTTGATAGTGTTAATACGCATTACATAAAAGTCAAAACAATCGAACGGAACATAAATCCCTATACTGTAGTAAGATTCAAAATTTGAGGCTTAACATTACTTATCAAAACTTTCGGGCCGTTAACGATTTAGCGTTCTGATTTTTTAGCCTCAAAAGCAGGCCCAGAGCTCGATACAAGAAGTGCACATTCATGATGTATGTGTTGATCAACGAGGCATCAGGTGACCCGTTATCCAAACGTCAATTTGGTGAAGTTCAGATTCCTGTATCTGCGAAATACCAGCGAACGGAGTTTATTAAAATTTTCATATGCAGCATGACCGTTGTATTAGGCAGCGTCCCTACCGTGGTTATTTGGTCATTGCCAACTTCGGGCAGTGGTTTCGCGCCTTCCCAGTAATGTTTTCTTGAATGGAATAGGCATTCCGGTTATGGCTTGTTGTTTTTGCTATGAACGCACCTCCAGAACCAAACTCCGTCACGAAAAAACAAAGCACGGGAGACAAAGTTTGGATCACAATTGTGAGTCAAGCAAATGCGTCAGTGCAAAACCTCGATGTTTGGCATGCACCCTAAACTTTCTTGCATTGAATCTGACAGGCAAAAAATCACTTAATGCATTGATCGATAAACAGGGGACGGAAATGTGCTGCAACTTGGCTTGGGGACAGTGACGGAGTTTACTTTTCCGAACTTTCATCGTTAATATTTCCATTAACAGCATTTAAAAATTGGAATTAGAATCCTATCGGATTCTGGCCACCCAGCATTACTAGCCAAAGTAAGCATTTTATTTTTAATTCAATGTTAACCTGATTGGTTGTGTGCTTTTTGTTGTATGCAAAATATTGAGCACGATTTGAATCGCCTGCGGAGACTCCAATTACTCATTCTTTAAGAGACATTAATTTTAACAACAATGCAGAACGTAGTTCGTGGAAAAATGAACAGATGGCTCTGACAATGAGCAGCCCCGCCGCGCAACTCCTTCCAAGGCCGCAGATTGCGCATTTTTAACCACAGATAAAACATTTTCCTACGAATGAAAAGTTCGACCACTATGCACCCTCAACTCTTCACAACCTCAGTAATATTGCACACCAAAGCTATTTCATAAAATTCACAAGTTATTTCGCAATAACCAAAACACTGACCAACACATGTAACCCGTCTGCCATGAAATCTATACTGCGCATTGCAGACAAAAATGCTAATTCAGTTGGCACCCATACAAATTCATGTAAGATCACACCCAATCACAAATAGATTACTGCGAGACTTAAATATCAGCAAAATTCAAAAGCACCAACTTAGGTGAAAAATGTAAATTTTGCAAGTAACAACATTGTTCATCTAGCTTTAACTATCCGTCAAAACCGGCACGATAGTTACCTCAAAATTTTCCATACTCAAAATATTTTTACAATTGTATCAGCCGTCTTGAAACTTCTCATCTACAACCACAACGCCTCTTTATCATTTATTTCCAAATAATTCTAAAAATACACAACGAAAATATGACATTCTCCAACCTAAACAACTTCATATTGTATAGCCTCAGTTAGCAGCCATGGAAACGCAACCCCTCTCTCCCCATTATTACAAACTGATTTTTTTTTTCATTTCTTACTAAAAACGTTTCATCGCGCAACAAAATAGAGAATCGTAATGTACTGTAACATTTAAAAAAAAAATCAAACTTCACCTTCAACCCGCAAAAATAATTATGTACAAACATCCAAATACATATACTTTTTTCTTTCTTTTAAGGTTGCCATCACTTGTTCAAAATCTATCACATATGTTTTCTATCGTAATATTTTTCGCTGTCGATTCCAAAAAATAAAATACTATCACCCCAATGCTACGGCTTCCATCCGCCCCTCAACTTGTTTTTTCGCTTCGACAATCGTAAAATTTGGCTCTATCATTTTCAGACCAAAACCATGGGCCCCCCAGGATTGTGAACATAACCTCAATTGTAGTTGGCTGGGCGGCCAAAAATGATCATGTTATGGATTTTTTTCGGTTGACCATGATGTGTTCTGTGTCATGCAATCGTGATTTGGGGTGACTGTGATATATTTTGAGAGCTAGATGGAACTAAACACGGGGGACATAGAATTGCCCCCTATTCGTAGAATTACCCACTTAGCTGAGCCTGTGTCCCTGGGTTTACATCAACAGTCCTAGGAAGCTTTCCTTTCCGTGTGAGAGACTCCTCATCACTCAAAGCAGCGTCTGCCCTCCACTAAATGGGATCTTTCTTCAGAAAGCCAGAAGATATACTGTACCAGTAATCTCAAAACATTTCACCAATATTTTTGTGAAGTTTTTTAGTCGAAGCTTGAAAATGTTCTCTGTCAGGGGCATCTGGGCACGGGTAATTTTGTCACCCACTTTGAATAGCTTGAACCATGGCTTCCTTGTCTTCACACGACACAATATCGTCAAAGAAGGCCAAACAGACAAGCATGGGAGATAAATACCACAAGTGGTTTGCAAACTTCTCTAGGGCAGCGCGCCAGTGAGGACCAACTCGAACTAGGGTTCTAAAAAAGCGTGAAAAATAAAATTTGGAAAAAAAACCATGAAAAAAATCCGGTTTTTTTCGGAAAAAAA
>CABIKL010002398.1:0-12683 GCA_902196195.1 Aptinothrips rufus
TGCTATGATCTCAAAATAACCATCGTATTGCAGATAAAGTCATTATTTTGAGCTAAAATGTGCTGTTCGATTCTTCCCCTGTTCGATTTTTACCCGAACTAACCCTATCGATTGCATCCTTAGATCTTCCTCGACTCTGGTGATTGTGACTGTCCTCGCCTCGCAGGACGCCAACCTGACGTGGTACACGGAGTCGCCGGACTTGACGGACTGCATGCACCGCACGGCGCTGCTCTGGCTGCCCTTCGCCCTGCTCTGGGTGCTGAGCGGCGTGGAGGCGCACTTCCTGCTCAGCAGCAAGCGACGCAGCGTCCCCTACACCTGGCTGAACGTGCTCAAGCTGGTAAGGCTCAGGGACCGTCCATAAAGCACGTCCGTATGTCTATAGAGGGTGGGCGACACTGACCAAACCAGACCGCCTGCGTACATGCATGGTGAAGGTGGGCAACATTTCAGGAGGGTGGTTAAAACTTACATATTTTACTTACTCGTCCTTTGTGGATGACCCCTTAGGGACTGGACTGCGAGGATCGGCCAGACTTGTCAAAAACATGGAGCATGGACATTAACTCTTTGCACTTCCTAACTCGCTAACTGTAACTATCTCCAGATACTTAAGTTGATTTAATTGTAACAGTAGTTTTGTTAAAGTTAAAAATTCTAGTGGTGTGTAGCAGGTGGCCTACCCTGTGACTGCCAGGGGATGGCGTGTAGTCGGTGGCCTACCCTGTGACTGCCAGGGGATGGCGTGTAACAGGTGACCTACCCTGTGACTGACAGGGGATGGTCTGTAGTAGGTGGCCTACCCTGGGACTGGCAGGGGATGGTCTGTGGTCTGTAGCAGGTGGCCTACCCTGTGACTGACAGGGGATGATGTGTAGCAGGTGGCCTACCCTGTGACTGACAGGGGATGGTCTGTAGCAGGTGGCCTTCCTTGTGACTGGCGGTGGGGGCGAAAAGTTGTGCGAGTTTACCTAATAAATTGCATTCGGCTTGGTGAGACCGCGGTTGTGTCACACCTGTTCGGTCTCACTCTATTTGGTGGTGTAATTTTATTATCTGATCTCTGCAGGTTTTAACATGCATCCTGGCGATCATCGCAGCCGTGGACTTGGGCTTCGCTCTCCTCCGGTTTTCGAACGGGGAAACGACGGCCGCTGTGGACTACGTCTCCCCACTCACCAGGTTCTTCACCTACGTAAGTTCGTTCCAGTTGGTAACGCAGCACAGCACAGGGTCTGACTGGTCTGAGACGCCTGGCGTTGTGTTGCACCGTTGCAGGCGCTGGCCGGCGTGTTGCTGGTGCTCAACAGGATCCAGGGCATGCGCACCTCGGGGGTGCTCTTCATGTTCTGGGCTGTCCACGCGGCATTCGGGGCCCTCACCACCCGCACGCACATCAGCCGCATCATGTTGGAGCAGGTGAGTGCGTCATTGCTTGCCTTAATGTAGCCATACGGCTATTCACATTTTTATTACTGATTGCAGACCCATGAAGAGTAAGTATTGTGAGTATTTAGATAGAGTTAAGTGGAGAAAGGGCACAGAGGATGAATGTAGAGATAGATAGCTGCCGTCAATTTGTAATTTGGCACTAAATGAGGTCACTCGGTTTCTATCTTTGCCCTTTTTTTTCTGTGCGTTTTGAGTTGTTGGTTCTGGGTGTTTTCAAAGATAATCTTGACAATCACATTGTTGGTATATTGCTATTTTGTGACTTTCCTCCATGATAAAATTTTGATAAAGTGTTCTGCTTTTCACCTTCTAGGAGTATTGGGCAAATGAAACTCATATCTCAATAGAGGAAAACATCATGCCTCCTCTTTTCTTGGCTTACACTTGGCTAATTGGCTATCCATTGATTGTCCTGCTCTTCCTTCTAAATTGCTGGGCTGATGCAGAACCACGAATGTCTCTTTTTGCTGCCAAAGTTGATGTGAGTTGAACTTTCATTTTAAACTGTTATTGTTTTATGAAAAGTATTTGCAGTTCACAACATACAAACTTTCTGTTTAAGCAGGAGGCTTGTCATATCACACTGTGTAGAGTTGATTCCTTGGTCATAACTGGTTTGCTTCCAATGTTTCAGAGACCATGTCCGGAAGGTGCTTCCTCATTTCTATGCCGGGCAACATTTGCTTGGTTAGATCCCTTAGTCTATAAAGGTTTCCGCCGGCCATTGGTTCTTACCGACATCTGGGGCTTAAATGAGATGGATACTTCTATAGAAGTCGTCCCTGCTTTTGATAAGTTTTGGCTACGCAGTGGTAAACCTAGGTATGCAAGCATCTAATGGTTTGGCCAATTGTGCAGGTTTTTGAGTGAAAGTAGATATGCTTGCTCATAATGTCGTTAAAGCTTGCTCCCTCTCAAAATTGGTGATGTTTGTTTTCTAATATTGTGTTTTCCAATTTGAAAAGTTTCTAATTATACACTATCGTAAGCATAATTTTCTTCCCATTGCCCATGTTATGTATTTTTATCTTTTTATATTCATAATAATGCCCTTGCATGTTTCCATGCCTTGTATATATGAAATTGCTGTAGGAGTGAAAGCCCCAATGATCACTCCAAAGAGAAAAGTTTGTTCAATGGAACGAGTAACAATTCTAGTAATAAATCCAGCATACCAAACTCCTGGTCTAAGAGTGAGGTTGAACTTGAACCATTGTTTCACAAGTAAGTATGAGCATTTTCTGCACCCAAATGTGTTAGAGTAAAATTAAAGTAGTGCTCTTTGATTATCGTCTTTCCATCCACAAGAGTACACTCTCACAAAATGATTGCTTGGCCTATGCTGGATGGTAATAATACTTACTGTCTTCCTTAGAAAGTATGAATGTGGTGTTTTTTTAATTTTTGCTTGTTTGTCTTAACTAAAAGTACCTGTTTAAAAATTAAAAAATATAATTTGTTTTCAACTAGTCCATCTACAATTCAGTGTTTCTGAATCTGAGTTGTATTTTGTATCTACTCTTGCTTTATTGAATTATTATTCATTGTTTCTGAATCTCTGATGCATTACTTGTGTCTTTTTCTGCTTTATTGAATTATGATTTGATATAAAATATCTTTCATTAGTGTCACAGGCAACAAAGGGGGCTCTGGGGGACGTCAGCAAACAAATATCATGTATGCCATGTGCCGGGCATTTGGAGGAGTCTTCTTAGCTGGCTGTATGGCTAAACTGTATGAGACAACTATAGTATTTGTGAGTCCGCAAATCTTGAGGCAAGACAATTTTTCAATTAGGTCTATATTTTTGATACACTCTTATCTCACTCATTAAGTTTTAATTTTTTCGTTACCGCAGTTTACTAATAACCTTTGTTGAAGGGAATGAACCATATTGGCGAGGTTATATGTATGCTGTGCTTATGTTGTTAGCAGCAACTACACAAACTCTTAGCATGACTCAACATAATCAGCGAATGTACATAGTTGGAATGCGTATTAGAACAGCTCTTATATCTGCAATTTATCGTAAGGTGTGTTCAGAGTCATTTCAGTGTTGCAGATCATGGAATATGCTTGGAATATTCATTGTATTTTTGTTTTTCAGGCTTTACGAGTTTCAAATTCTCTTAGAAAGGAACTGACACTGGGTGAAATTGTCAATTTGATGGCTGTGGATGCTCAGCGTTTCACAGAACTCATGGCATATATTAACTTGGTGTGGGCAGCACCTCTACAGATAGTTCTAGCCTTGTACTTTCTGTACGAAACCCTTGGTATGTCAAGTTGTTGTAATGCCTCACAGTCCCTTCCTCTTCAAAATTTTCTATTCTCCTTATTATAATTCATTTACTGATTGTTCACAGGAATATCAGCAATGGCTGGTGTTGTTGTACTTCTTCTGATGATTCCCATCAATGCCTGGCTTGCTAACCGTGTGGAAAGTTTGCAGATCTCTCAGATGGATTTAAAGGATGAAAGAGTCAAACTTACAAATGAGGTATAGAGCGATTATCAGAGCCTTCATAGAATTCTTCATAACTCTAAAGCTTGTTCTCAGTAGTATGCCTTGTTCATGTACTATTGATGTACTATCTTCAACTTTACAGGTCCTTGGTGGAATGAAGATTTTAAAGTTGTATGCTTGGGAGGGATTCTTTGGAGACCTTGTTCAGAGCATCAGAAATAAAGAACTAAAAGTATTAAAAGCTAATGCATACTTAAATGGTTCTACTTGTTTCATCTGGGTCTGTGCCCCCTTTCTTGTATCTCTTGCATCTTTTGGAATGTATGTAATGATTGATGAAAATAATGTGTTAGATGCAAAGAAGGCATTTGTATCAGTAACACTCTTTAACATTATCAAACAACCTTTCACGATGCTGCCAATTCTCATATCAAACGCTATACAGGTATGTGAGATATTTTGGAATTTACCATTTCTTTACTCATAAATCCTTTAAAATTGTAATGACTGAACTGTTATGTTTTCATCAGGCTAGTGTATCTGTCAGCCGCATCAACAAGTTCCTCAATGCAGAGGAGCTGGATCCTGATGCAGTTTCTCATGACCCTCGTGAATGTAAGATGAAGAAGGCTGATAATTTCCTAATGTTTGTTTTTTAGAACAAAATATTTCTTTACAAAGGTTTATTTTTCAGTACATCCTGTCGTTATAGAGAATGGAACTTTCAGTTGGGGACCAGATGAGACACCAGCTCTGACAAATATTACATTACGCTGTGAAACTGGGCGCCTTGTGGCAGTGGTGGGCCCTGTAGCTTCTGGAAAAAGCTCCCTGATCGCTTGTTTATTAGGAGAAATGGACAAGCTATGTGGCAGAGTTAACACAAAGGTACAAGAACAACATGCAATGAACTTTCTTTGAACTGCTACGCTATTTTATCTGTTACAGTTGAGAAAGGAAATAGCTGAATGTCGGTAACTAAATTTCTAGCTACTGCCAGCTATTAATTAAAAAATAAATCTTACAGGGAACAATTGCTTACGTAGCTCAGCAAGCATGGATTCAAAACGCTACTCTTCGTGATAACATATTGTTCGGGCTTCCTATGGATAGGGATAAGTACAATATGGTTGTGGAGGCATGTGCATTGAAAGCTGATATTGACTTGCTCCCAGGTGGTGATATGACTGAAATTGGTGAAAAGGTCATTATAGGCTGCTTTTTTTTCTTTCTTTCTTCCTCTTTTTTCTTTTTGCAAATGAATCCTAAATTACATTTCTGATGGTATTCATTATTTGTAGGGTTTGAATGTAAGTGGTGGCCAGAAGCAGAGAATAGCATTGGCTCGAGCTGTATATAATTCTGCAGATCTTTACCTCCTGGATGATGCTCTCAGTGCTGTTGATAGCCATGTAGGAAAACATATATTTGAACATGTTATAGGACCAAATGGATTGCTCAGAAACAAGGTCAGTATTTCTGAATTGATTTTAAACATGCTGCAAAGTAACTTCCTAACCAATACCTTTTGCAATATTTCCAGACACGAATATTAGTTACTCATGGCATCCAGTACCTACCTGAGACAGATTTAGTAGTTGTTCTTGATGATGGCAAAATCGCTGAATGTGCCCCATATCAAGAGCTTATGGACAAAAAAGGAGCATTTTCATTATTTGTCACTGAGCATTCAAATGATGGAAAATTGAACTCTTCTGCTCCGCTCTCGAGTACTGGCTCCCCCCTCTCAGAAAGCCTTGGTAATGGGCATGGTATGTTTAATTGCTTTATAATTTCAAAGATTGATTTCCTTTCCAAAGATGTTTTGCCTTTTTCTTACTCTGTATTTTTTATGAATCCGATTAGTTCCAATGATTGATGGAGTTGAACCTCTAAAACACGAAGAATTGCAGAGGCGTTTGTCACGCCGCGGACGTCAGGACCCTCAGGCAAGGAGACAGTCTCTTGGTGGGGCTACACGGAAAATGTCAAGGTAAGAATCTTCTGTTTCTCCCATTGAGTGGTACATCAGCTGACATTTCGAACATTGTTATTTTATTTGGGAGCTCAGCACAAGAAACTTTTCCTAGTGAAAGGTGAAAATTTGTGTCTCGAAGCATAGTCTAGACATTCTACTACTATGCAACATTCTGGACTCGGTAAAGCAGTGAGTGCGTGTGCCAGCTTCACTAATTGTGTTTGCAGTTCTTTTGGTTCTCCTTGCCTGCCATTAATATTTGAGAATATGTACTAATGTGAAAGAGAGACAGATATATATTCCTTGAGCACATGTCAGTTTGCATAACACCAGAGCTTTCACAAAATTATTGAATTTCTAATTTGGGTTGCTTGAAAAGCCAGGTAAATTTGGACTGATTTTCTGTTTTTAATGAAATTGAAACAGAAAGTAAAATGATATCTTCAGAGGTCCTGTGTTGTAAAAGTGAACCATGATTGTTTTGTGTTTTGAAACACATTTTCCTATGCATCTTTCAAAGTCCTATCCCCAGAGCTCCTTAAATTGACCCTTATGTTCGATATTTGAATTATGGCAATATAATTGGTTTATTATCAGTGGATTTCTTAAATTGCATCTCGAAACCTAAAGTCATCTCATCACTTCTTTTTCACATCTGGGCTGGGTCTGATTTTGTCTTCCACTCAATGATTTTTGTTGTTTGAATAATTGCCGTAGGACCATAACAAGTACAAAGTAAGTGCACATGCTCAACAGTAACGTAGTACTTGTTGATTTGCAGCGAACAGTCACATGCTCATGGTCCTCATGCTCTCAGGTAAATGTATGATAGTTTATGGAGTTTTACTCAACTACACATCTTGGACATGCACTGTATATCCTATTCTACTTCTGTTTTCCTCTCCTCCTTATTATATAGTTCTGTCCTGCACTTTGAAGTAATTGCTCACACAAAGCACTGGCCAAGCTTTTTTATGTGACTTTTTCATCATTTTTGTCTCTGTTTTCAAATTTTCTTTTCTCTTATGGTGATGTTTCAAATTGACTAGGTATTGTTTGCGCTTTCCTATCAGCTTGTCTTCTCCTTGCGAAAGAATAGTGGTTTTATCAATGCGCTAGGTATTCTACATCTGATGATACTTCCCTTCATTCAAATTTGTTTTGTATTTTAATGATGTTTTGAAACTTTAATCAGTAATCACTATCCTGGCGAAGCTGTAACTCCAAGTGTTGGTAAAATGCCTTAAATTTGACAATAGTTTCAGTAAAAACTTATTCCATTTTTCATTTGTTTACTATGATGGCTGCTTAAAAGTGTTATCATCAAAACAGTTTTGTGTGTCTGTTATGCCTTATAGGGGTAATCAACCACCAATGGGCCGTGTTGATTCCATCAAAGGTCTGCATCGGAGGCGTTCATCTATCCACAGGTGTGTCGCCACTTGCTTGAGTGGCGGAGGCTGACACTTTTTCAGTCTCTTAGTTTTGTTAAGGGTGATTCTTTTTATCTAACATATTATAACAATATATAACAGTGCTAGTAGTATAGTTGTTTCCTTTTTTCCCAATTGAGTTCAACCAAAAAACATGTGTGACAGTATGGTCTTATATTTAAAAACATCATTCTTACTGTGTGTTTATGATGTTTTCCTATCTTTTCCAAAGAAGAATTTAGTACAAATGGCTTCCCAAATGTATATTTTCCTCTGTGTGGAAATAGCTAAATGAAGGACAGGATTGCTCGCTGGATTGATATTGAGGATTTTTCTGGATTTTTCATTTACCATGACTATTCCATTTTGCACGGATGTCATAATCTATGCATGATGCTCCTTCCTATTTCTGCACTTTTGTCTTCCATGTTTGCTTTACTGCCTCCCAAAACCTGCATTTGACTGAGCCTGGCATGATCCTCACATTTTTCACAATGACTCACAGTTTATCTAATAGCTCACATTGACTTTAGTATTTCTTAAAACTGGAATTCAATACCCATGCGTTTATGTCCATATTTATTATGAATTGTAATTTTGCAAGCTTGTAATATTGCTCACAGATCATGGTCCAAAGTTACAACTACACTATCCAGTAGTCTGCAGGAGATGGATGAAATAGATGTTCGCACTGCACCTAAGCAGGGTGAACGACTAACAGAAGCAGAGGTTGCTGAAACAGGAAGTGTAAGCTAATCTGTACTCAATTTGTTCCTGTTATTCTCTCTCTTCTCCTCTTACTTGAAATTAGAAATTATTTTATTTTTTCATGCTCTATGACAGGTGTCACTTGCTGTTTATTCTCACTATTGCCGTGCTGGGGGTCTTTGGTTGTGTTTTATCACAATGTTATTCAATGCACTTTACCAAGCATGTGCGGTTGGCACAAATGTCTGGCTGACTCAGTGGAGTGCAGATCATGAAAATGCTCATCATCTCAACAAAACTTTACCTTCTGACATGAGGGACATTTACCTCGCCGTGTATGGCATCTTTGGCTTTGGTCAAGGTATTGCAATGGTTCATAATCAAGGAGTCAAATGAATTCTTTTCTGTTAATTTTCACCCAATAATTTGGTTTTTGTAATGTCTGAGTTTGTGTCATTGTTTTATTTCATAAATTTTTGTCTCATAGCTATCACTCTGTTCATCTCTGACTTGGCGCCTCGACTTGCGGCCTGGTTTGCGGCAAAAGTTATGCACGATGTCATGTTACATGGTGTTGTTCGAGCTCCACTCTCCTTCCATGATGTCACGCCTCAAGGTCGTATTCTGTCTCGTTTCTCCAAGGATGTTGATGTGATGGACAATCTACTCCCTCAACAAATTGCTGATACACTGTGGTGCATGTTTGAGGTACGGCAAATATTTGTATGAAAAGTAGCCGAAAGTAGAATTTTTATAACTCTTTAACTGGATTTTTTATGTCTAGGTGTTGGCAACTTTAACTGTGATTAGTGCAAGTATGCCCCTTTTCATGATAGTCATATTGCCAATAGCAATTCTCTACTATTTTATTCAGGTATGGGTAACATGAACGTTTACTGTATGTAAGTGAATTCAGCCCTAGAAATTTTGTGTCTTTCACAACTCCTGTCAATCTATAAGTTAATTTTTTTTTTTTTTTCTTGTTTCTCGCTTTGCAGAGATTCTATGTGGCAACTTCAAGGCAGCTTAAACGTTTGGAAAGTGTTACTCGATCTCCCATTTATTCTCACTTTGGTGAAAGTGTTACTGGTGCTGCTACCATAAGGGCCTATAATGTCAAAGAACGCTTCATTCGTGATTCTGAAACAAGAGTTGACGTGAACCAGTCATGCTTTTATCCTAGCATTATTGCTGCAAGGTATTTACATTATTGTGGAATTCTATATTTTATTGCATTAAATGTTAAGACATTAAATACAACTAAAATGTCATCCAGGTGGTTGTCAGTGCGTCTTGAGACAGTTGGCAACCTCATCATATTTTTTGCAGCTCTATTTGCTGTAATGAGTAAAGAAACTGTTGGAGCCGGTCTAGTCGGCCTCTCCATTAGTTATGCACTTCAGGTACGTCTCTGTAGTTTTTTCTTTTTTATGTTTACCAAATTTAAAATTTAAACACACTTCTCTTTCTAATCCTTCGGCTTATAATTTTTTTTCAGGTTACATCTGTTCTAAATTTAATGGTACGTCTTTCCTCTGAGGTAGAATCAAACATTGTGGCGGTTGAAAGACTGAAGGAATATGGTAACACACCTGAGGTAAAGTGTTACTTTATATATTTTATGTAACAGTTTATCTTCATATTGACTTTTTTATTTGTAATTTGCTCTGTTGGTAAAATTTCAATTTACGTAGGAGGCAGCTTGGACTATTCCTGAAAACCCACCACCAGTTTCTTGGCCTGAAAAGGGCAGTGTGAGTTTCCTGGATTACAAAGTCAGATATAGAGAAGGCCTGGATCTTGTCTTGAAGGGACTCTCTTTTAATGTCAGGGGTAGTGAGAAGGTAAGCAATGTGAAGTATCACATCTATTTTCAATGTTTTTTTTCTTACATTAATATCTAAATGTATGCAACCACAATTAAATGTCTCAGGTCGGAATTGTTGGAAGGACAGGAGCTGGTAAATCCTCACTCACCCTCGCCCTGTTCAGAATTGTTGAAGCAGCTGATGGTAAAATCATCATTGATGATATTGATATCTCCACCCTCGGTCTTCACGATCTACGATCAAAAATAACAATAATACCTCAGGTATTTGAAAAGACGTTCCTTTTGATGTCATTATGTACTATCAAAAACTAAAGTGGAGAAGGCTCACTAATTATTATTAATTTTGTATTCTTTTTGTGTGTATGTTCGTTGCAGGATCCTGTTTTGTTCTCTGGCTCACTTCGCATGAATTTAGATCCCTTTGGAAAGCACACAGATGCTGAGTTGTGGACTGCTCTGAATGATGCTCATTTAAAAAGCTATGTTGAAGAGGAAGGAGAGGGACTAGAATTAGAAGTGACAGAGGGTGGAGAAAATCTCAGGTAATGTTAAGAAAGATTGGTGATTTCTGTAATACTTGTGTTTGTTCTAATTAATTTAATGACTTCAATGCAGTGTGGGGCAGCGGCAGTTAGTTTGCCTTGCCAGAGCTCTATTGCGGAAGACTCGAGTCCTCGTGATGGATGAGGCGACTGCTGGAGTAGATCTTGATACAGACGATCTCATCCAGGTAATATCTAAGTAATCAATTCAATGTAGAGACTACTTAAGTGAACCATGTCAATGTCATTGACCCGGTATGAATTTTGCTTCGATTTCCAGAGTACAATACGTACGAAATTCAAGGATTCAACTGTCCTTACTATCGCTCATCGTCTCAATACTATTGTGGATTCAGATGTGTAAGTTTTACAGAGCAGCATATCATTTATTTGCTTTTAGTTAACATTCATTTTAATTTTAATGTTGATCCTTTGCAGAGTTCTTGTGCTCGATCAGGGAAAACTGCTTGAACTTGATGCACCTGGACGTCTTTTAAAGGACAAGAGTACAGTTTTCTATTCAATGGCCAAAGATGCTGGTCTGGTTACCTGATAAACGTCAAACGTTAACAACACAGTTTCAATTCTTTGATGTTAGGCCGTCAATGTAACCTTTTTGCCGGCTCTTTTATATTCATTGTTAAGCCAGTTCCACAGTCTAACTGCTTGTACAGAGGTAGTGAGAACCCACTGAAAGTAATAAATCTGTCTCACTAGAATTTAGTAAGGCGCTCAATATAGGTGCAAAGTCTTATGAATTGATTCTGTTTAAGCTGTAAAACCAACTAACCAGTTGAGGCCACCACTGTTATTTAGGCAGAAATTTACCAGTTACAGAATGACAGTGACCACTAGTAGCTCTGCATTTATATTTTGGCCTTCAACTCATTAGAGTTCTCTAAAGTTCACACCTTTTCCTCCATCTCTCATTGTGCTTCATATCAGTTCTTTTCTGTCTTCCCCTATCTCTCTCTCTCTTTGTATTTACTGAAAAATTTCAATTAGATTTAATATAAAAATAGAGATGGCTCTTTTGCAGTGTATTATGTTATGAAATAGTTTTATGCAAGCATATTTTTAAACATGGACTATATTGTAAGCGTTTAGACTGAAGAAGTATTTTTTTTAAGAAAAGGGTACGATGAAACTTATACAGATTGCAATTTATTGTGATAATGTCATACTACACAAATCTTGCTGTGAAGCATTCTCTTGTATTATTGCATCTGCTTAATTTATAATTTTGGTTTAAAAAAGATCATAAAAACTGGAAGATAGAAAAAGCAAGATAATTTACCTATCTCCCCAAAGAATTTTAAAATCAATTACGTTTTAGTAAGTTTCATCAATGTATGTAAAATGCATTATCTTCGTCAAGGTAGAGAACTGAAACTTCAAATAAGCGTTGCTAAATTGCAGAGCTGTGGGCTTTGTTTCATGTGATAGTAAAAAGTGATGCAATCTTCAACAATAAATTCGGGGACGTCTCTATATGCGTAGTTCTATCATTAAATGTATGAGTGAAAATAGTAAACAAAACCATGATTTTTACTTGTTCTTTACCTTTCTTGTATATCTTATTTGGAACTATCTGTGTTAACAGTTTCCACTTTGATCTTTCTTCCTTAGATTGCTGTATTAAGCAGCCAAAGAAACGCATGTGATGTAGCTCATAAGGTAACATATTATGTACTGTGTGTCCTCACTCCTAACAGCAATGACCAGCAATGACATTATGATTCCTAGTTAATTGAGTTGTATAAGCCTCTCTAAAATATTTATAAGTGAATCTTATGATGGATGTAATAAATTTAATCATTACACTAGTCCCACTTGAAATTCAATCAACCTTTCAAGCGGGGAGCAGACGTTGTCCTACCAGATTTTGTCCTACCCGACTTTTCCTTCTCCTGTATTTAAAATGTCAGCGAGTAGAGATCAAGTTGTCCTACCACTGTATAGAATGTGTTTTTGATTGCTTTTGTTTCTGGTAATATAGACAAATTAGGATGAAAGTAAATAATACTTTTTAAGTGACTTCTTAACATTTTTGTGTATTTTTCTACAATTTTAATGATATCATGAAGGAGGTGAGACTTATCGCTCTACAAGAAACTGCTCTACGCACTTGCAAAGTCATTTCTTGATTTACTGTTGAATTGCTCTTCACCAGAAGTGGCACTTATTGCTCCACAAGAAACTGCTCTGCACACTTTAAAAGTAATTTCTTTATTTGCTGTTAAATTGTTATTCACCAGACTTAATACAC
>CABIKL010002399.1:0-12681 GCA_902196195.1 Aptinothrips rufus
ATCGAATCGAATCGGCCCTGATTCGATTCGATATCGAATCAGGTTGCTTCGATACCGAATGTTTCGAAAATTCGAATCGGCCTTGCTTCGCTATCGAATTGCCGCGATGGCTCACACAAATTTAAAAGCAGCGGTATACTTCCCGCGTAGCGCGGCGGCTACGGGCCGAACCAGCCAGCCGAGCCGAACCGAGCCGAACCTCCTGTTCAGTGCAAATAGCACCATACATCCCACCCAATGAGAAAGAAATGTGACCTTTTTTAATCAGTATGGGCTGATTCCGGTTATTTTAACTTGCGTTGAAATTCGATTCGATTCGAGCTCGAATTTGACGGATTCGATTCGATTCGATTCGGGAGCAAATTGGCAGATTCGATTCGATTCGATTCGTGATAAATTTGGGATGATTCGATTCGATTCGATTCGAGACCAAAAATCGTGATTCGCACAGCTCTAGTGGAGAGCTGTCTTCATCACGTGACGCAGTGAAGTCAGTGCTCGCTCGGCAGTTGACTGGTGAGGGCAA
Source organism: Aptinothrips rufus (assembly GCA_902196195.1). Taxonomy (NCBI): domain Eukaryota; kingdom Metazoa; phylum Arthropoda; class Insecta; order Thysanoptera; family Thripidae; genus Aptinothrips; species Aptinothrips rufus. The sequence continues at coordinate 527 of CABIKL010002399.1, forward strand.
AGAGAGTAGCCATTGTCACGCGAGTCGGTTCTTATTGCGTCATAATTCCAGAATCAGGCGCGAATCCAGTGGGGGTACGGCACATTTGCCCAGCCCCCCGCCCCGGAAAAGAGAAAAGCCAGGTCTGGATCGACGCTTGTGTGCTATTCGTTTCAAGAGCACTGACATCTATTTCGCGGCGCCTCGGGGAACGCAGTTAGGTAATCAAAGGTGCCACCCATGCACCGCGGAGAGTCTAGTGGCAGTCTGGCCGGCTCTCAGAATAGCAGGGGGTCTGACCACATCGGACCGCCTATCTCATTACATGGAAAAGGTAATGGAAAGGGAGGGGGGGGGGGGGGGGGGGGGGGGGGGGGGGGGGGGGGGGGGGGGGGTTGCAGATATTGGCCATCGAGAGAACATGTAGAGATCTACCTACGCCAGGGGGAAAGTAATGAAACATGCATCTTGGTAAAATCGGCATTTCTCATTTTCAATACGTTCCTTACTGCAAAAAGAAGTAATTCAAAAAAACAAAAATATTTTTTCTTTTTTTTGCTATTTTAATGAACATTTTTAAGCCACTGTCTTGGAACGGGGAGACTGAATAATAAAGGACTTCCCTGCCTAGCACACTTTTTACATTTCAATGGTTCAAGCCTAAATCCCAGACAAGAGGCAACAGAGTATGAAGGCAATAGAAACACACTAAGAAAATAAACAATTTAAATTTAGTGAATGTTCACAAAAATATAAATTCACTCATACACTCAAAATGTTAAGAATGAACACTTTCAAAAGAGTTAATGCACAGAAGTGTGAAACAAAATCTATATACTTGTCCTCTTTCTATGTTGCAGTCTTACGTTTGAATTGGATGTGATTTCATATCTCATCTCTCTTAGATTCATGATGTTGTCTTTTAAGTTGAAAACTCTCTAAAGCAGAAAGATCCAGTACAGCAGTCTCCATCACTTCACGTTCTATATCTGTACGTAATTTGGACCACATTCGATCAAGTGCAGATCTTTGATAACGCTGAAAATTAAAGGAATGTGTTGTAGTGTCAAGATCTAAGTGCAGACATACAGACACATAAAGGGACTAACCAACCTGCAGAAACAGAAAACAATGCTTCAGTGTAGCTCCAGTGTAGATTGTGCGAAACGTTACAGGTGTCTTACCAACATGAGAAACACAGGGCAAAGCTGATGCCAGTAACCGATGAGGACCATGTCTCGCACGAAGTAGGGCTATTCTGGTTACTTCATTGCAGTACTTAGCTAAGGAAAATTGAAACAATGAATTTAAAATATAAATTAATGTGAACAATAAATTGGGTGCGTTCAACACATATATGAAATGGCTCAGAACAAACATAGACCTGAATATCCAGATGCAATTGCTGCTGCACCAAAATCCCCATGTAACTTTGATACTGCATCTAACACTGACAGATATAATGCACGACCATCCAGTGCGAAAGGCTTCTCTCTGCACTGACCCAACGGGTTAACTTCAACAGCGATGTACCTGTACGGATAGGACGTGATATGTATAATGTGGAAAATTTAACCTTCTGGTAGACTGTGTTGTACCGGTAACACTACAACAGTATTTTAAAACGAAGTAACCTACCGGTTCTTGAATCGGACCATTGCAGTCAAGTCTCACGATGGCTGTAATTAATAATTGCAATAATTGCAAATAAAGGGTGACAGTACAACTCCTATATAAAAATTTTTTGTCAGTAAACAGCCACGCTCAAGGGCCATGCGCTTATCAGACAACAACAACTAAACAATAACAGAATTATTTCCAGTCAGTTCGTTATTTACAGTATCCTGTGACTATTCACCATTTTCAGTAGGAAGTAGTGTTTGTTTACATACATGACAGCGACTTAGCTCAAATACACTTTGCCATAATTCTGTCATGGCTTTTGCACCATTTGAGCTACGTTCAGGGCACAAGTGCCTTATTTGGCTCTAGCCTCGTAGACGAAAATAAGCACAGCAAAGCCATATAACAGTGCCAGTGCAAGTGAGGAGGCCAAGGGGAAGGCCAATACTCCAAAGAGAAAAGAAAATGTGTCAGATATGAGAGGTCATGTGTGGAGTTTTCATGAACCACGACAAATAATTATATGCACATGTTCCAAAAGAGGATGTTGACCAACAGGAACACAATTTTGTCAAGCAATTGATTAGAATTGCATCTGATTCCATGGCTCTTGGGCGACTCTTCATAGGTTTATAGGTACCAGAAATAAATACAAAATTGTCTGCAAAGAATTACTAACAACTTTATTTGGTGTTAATTCTCAACCCCCAAGTTTCTAGCACTTTGAATGTACCACATAATTTCATAACATCGTCATAGATATTACTGTAAATCACTTATAAAAATGGAATATATCTGAACACATAAAAATTCGCCGTAGCCAAATTTTACAGATCAAATGTGTTTATAGAATATGAAAATAGATTAAAGACTCATGCTCGTTTGCTGTCAGTGAGCACCCTAACTATGCTGCCAACACCGCCAACAGCGTAAGCTCTCTCATGCCACAACAAGAGGTGACCACTGCTGCCCTCTGAAGGGGTTTCGAATCCTCGGTAAATATACTTCATCAATACGTCAACAAGATCTCTGTCAAGAGCATTGACAGCCTCTTCAATCTGCGAGCCTTTGATGAAGAGCAAAACTTTCATTGTGAGATTGACAGCGTTGTCCTGCAATTGAAAAAATGTTTGAAATTTATTGTCTGTATAATAACTTCAAAACTAGCAATGTACAAGGAAAAAGCTGATTTTTTTTTTAAATTTACAAAACAGTGCAAAAATACTGCATACCTTCACTTGAGGATTCTTTGATGCTAAGGGAGCATTTCGTAAGACTGTTTTCAGGGCGTCTATCGCTTTACCTGTATAAACCTATTAAGGTAGATAGCTGTCTTTAAAACTGATGCAAAGGTGAAAATAGCGAGAAAGAAACAAAGTAGAAGTGATAACGCTTAATATGCAGGCCCTTATAAATTCTACAACCTGACAAAATTAATTCTGAAATTTTTTGTGGTGGGCCATTCCCTATCTTTACTGTAGGGAAAACGACCAAAATTAGAAAGTTAAGAGAAGTTCATACAAGAAATTTAGGTTTACAGCATCTGAAAGGATATTGATTGAGAAGGGCGGTCACTTCTGACTCATCAGGACCCACTGGCGGTGACTGGAGTTCTCCTTGATCTTCGTCTCCAAAATTATCTTCATTGTATTGATCGACATCAATTTTCCGAAACGCAGAGCTTGACGTATTAATAGACATTTTTCAAAAAGGGAAAATAGAGCTATACGTTTGACACTTGCAACTAGGGTTAGAATCGGTGAAGGGTTGTGCTCCACGAACTGTTCCGACACTGTAGTATGAGAAATTCAACCGTCGGCCGATCACTACCGACGGCATCGTGATCAGCTGTGATCATTAATTATTTGCGATTTCAGTGTCTATTTCTATTTTCCGCCAAGCGTTCCTTTTTATCTCCTTCTCTGTTTGTTTTATTCACATTTAGGTAAGCATAACAATAAATCTCATCCAGAATTCATACATTACCGGTCATTGTATTAGTGTAGTTTGTTGGTTAGTTTGACGGTTACATCCATGTTGTGTTCATGCTATCAGATTTAGACTTGTGTAATATCTAACGTTGGCTACGCACTTTAAGAGCCTGTGGTTATAGCTTACTCATTGTCTTCCCAGCTGACAGCTGCGTTGCAAGATGCCTCACACCAATGGACGGATCGGCGGGCATGGAGATGCTGAAATGCAGGCTCATGAAACTTTCCTCTTCACTTCAGAATCCGTTGGAGAGGGGCACCCTGATAAAATGTGTGATCAGATTAGGTCAGTTTAAATCACAGGAATCCATAATCTTGTACATGTCATTTTCGTAAGCTTTTTTCCCCCCATTTTTGGTCTGCATTATGTTGCGTTGATCTATTATGTTTACGTCCATTTCTCTCAACAGTGATGCAGTTTTGGATGCTCACTTGAGACAGGATCCAAATGCCAAAGTAGCATGTGAATGCGTCGTCAAAACTGGAATGGTTCTTCTTTGTGGAGAGATCAATTCCTCAGCTGTAGTCGACTACCAGAAAGTTGTTCGTGACACAGTTAAACATATTGGGTGAGGTCTCTTCTATACTTTTGACAGACTCTTTACATTATGTAATTGTCTAAATAGTTACAGTCCTAATATTTCCAAACTAATTTCAAAATTTTTATCAATTTAAATTTGAATGTGCTTTTCCTCTTTGCAGTTATGATGATTCATCCAAAGGCTTTGACTACAAGACTTGCAGCGTGGTTCTTGCCCTGCATCAGCAATCGGAGCAGATTGCCGCTGGCGTGCACTTGAATCGCCGTGAAGAAGACATTGGGGCAGGTGACCAAGGACTTATGTTTGGTTATGCTACGGATGAAACAGAAGAGTGCATGCCCCTGACTGTTGTTTTAGCCCATAAGTTGAACCAGCGCATTGCTGACCTGCGTCGAAATGGAGATTTCTGGTGGGCACGGCCTGATTCAAAAACACAGGTATGGATTTACTCTGGTATTGAATTACATTTACAGCATTGAATTGCTGTGTATCCATCTCCAGCCTTATTCTACTTTGATCGTGTTTTATTTTACAGGTAACATGTGAATATTACTTTGAAGATGGAGCTTGTGTTCCCAAGAGAGTACACACTGTTGTGGTCTCTGTGCAGCATTCTGACAAGATCACGTTGGAAACACTTCGAAACGAAATTATGGAAAAGGTATTTTGCACACTTTGTATTGGAGTAAAAGACCAACACATTACTGCCAGAATAAGTATGAAATAACATTTGCTTTATTTGTTAATTGCTGATATGTTTTGTTCCTTGTTTCACAGGTGGTCAGGAATGTCATCCCTGAAAAGTATCTTGATGTAGAAACAATCTACCATGTCAATCCCTGCGGCCTCTTTGTGTCTGGTGGTCCGGAAAGTGATGCTGGTTTGACTGGTCGTAAAATCATTGTCGATACCTATGGTGGGTGGGGAGCACATGGGGGTGGTGCCTTTTCTGGAAAGGATTTCACTAAAGTGGACCGCTCAGCTGCCTATGCAGCTCGATGGGTTGCCAAATCATTGGTGAAATCTGGACTTTGCCGGTAAGATTTGACCCTTTGAGAAAACTGCAATATGACTGCTTGTTTAAAAAATATTAATCCCAATGTCCTGTGCTGTTGCAGGCGATGTCTGGTTCAGGTTTCATATGCCATTGGAGTGGCAGAACCCCTCTCGATTACCATATTTGATTATGGCACCAGTCATAAGCCAACTAAAGAACTACTTGAGATAGTCAAAAAGAATTTTGACTTGCGTCCTGGAATGATTGTCCGAGATTTGGATCTTCGTCAGCCAATTTACCAACAAACTTCTACTTACGGACATTTTGGACGTGAAATGTTTACATGGGAATATCCCAAGAAGCTTGTCTAATTTTTAAGCTCTTGTGTCATGCACTTTTATTCTCTTTTTTTCAGTCCAAGACTTAACTTTAGCAATCAAAAGGAAAAGCGGAACTAGATACTCAATTTCTTATGAACTGCTTGACATTTTTCTGTAGATTTTAGATTTGTGTGGTTTCACCTGTACTTTTTTTAACATTGGGCATTAGAGTTAAGTGCAGTTTTACAGTTGGAAAAGAAGTTAGCAAACATTTTATAGCCTACTGTTTTCCATTTGCTAATTTGTTCCAGTGAACCCATATGTGTTCTTTTTTTGTGGTACTGTATTATGTAAAGTAGATGTTTGTTCTATTTTTTAGATTTTTAGTTTGCGTGTCTGTATTTGAATATTTAAGTTTATGAAATGTGGATGTGTTAACGAAGTCTTTGTTTTTGAAGTTTGATTTTTCTGATTTGTATGTAAATTGGGTAGAGTTAGGGGCATTGTCTTGTTTGACACATTATCAGCCAGATACTGTTGGTCTCCTATATTCTTCTTGAAATTGTTTTGGAATTACCCTATGAATTTTTGCTGTATTTGAAGACATGAATGAATTGAAAAGATATAATTGTGATAGCAGTATTATACTTACTCTATTTTAATTTCGGAATTTGTGTTGACCTGTTTGTGATATTTGATCTGAGTGCTTATCAGTATTACTAAGCCCTGCCTGATTTTGTTTTGTTTCTGCAGTGATATATTGATGGGACATTCCTAAATCGAATATAAATTCTTTCAAACCTAAGCATTTTGAAAATATTGTCTCATTCAGTTTACCATACAACTTTCATCATTTGATTTAATGTGAAAAGCGTTTATACCACATCAGCAGTCTTTACCTTCTGGAAATATCAGGTAGAGGGTAGAAGAAAATTTTTTTCACGACCCTCTTGAAATGTCATGCAGGTAGAAGAAAAACAATTCCGGATCATAATTTACATTTTAAAGAATGCAAAAAAAAAAAAAAAAATGTGCAGTACAAATTACTAAAGGTAAAAGAACCTCAATAGATATAAATTTGCTTGATTCATGCAAGAGATGGTGGCTCACAAATTTAAAAAAAGATCTTATTGAATGGCAAGTGGTTCATGCACTTCATGAGCCAATTGCGTTTGTAGGTTTGAGAGCTTATTTTTTAGAACTGCAACACCCATTGTTACAATATTTTCAGGTTTCAGTGATCCACAGCTTTCAACATTGTAGAAGAATTTGTTGGGTTTCGCTTCCCAATTAAATGGGGCTTCATCTGGAATGAAGATGTGATGTGACTAAGAATTACTTGATCTGAAATAGTTAATGCATGTGAGTAACAACAGGAACAAGAACACTTACATTGATCTTCCTCTAGTTCTGTGTGCTCACTTTTTGGCCATTCATCAGGCTTTGGGTAGAGTGTGTGCCTCATGGAATTGTCAGGGTCATATTCAAAGCAGACTCCAGCTGTGGGATTCCACTTGGCATGCTCTTTGCCAAAGCCTTTCTTGGCATATGCCCGTAGCTTAAGTTCTTGACCTTTTCTTAATTTGACAATTAAAATATCTGAAACATAAAATCTTAGTATGACAATGACCCGCCTCACTGATTGAAATCTGAAGCTGGCATTGCAGCTATCAAAATAGGATGAATAATAACGTTACCATCGGTCTCGCCGTACTCGTTGGCCTCATCATCCCTGTTCCTTGATGTGACAGGTCGAACGCGTGGATCATTTGACTCAAGATCAGCCGTCGTCACATGCCTCGTTTGGTCATCATTACATTTCACATCCAACGTGAATTCAACACTGCAGTCGGGACAAAAGTCTATGCAGTTACAATCCTGAAATGGAAGAAGACAGCATAAAAACTGAATGAAAGAACCCAATGCGAGGTGAAGGTAAGTCACAGTGCAAAATCATCCTTGTTCTTACCCGAGTGTTCTGCATCTTGTCGACAACTTCGTCAGATGTAAGTGGTATCAGCCCAATGCGGTGGGCAAGGAACTCATCACTCAGAACAGTCGAATTGGCTTCAAGTTGAACCCAATCGATGGCCATGGTTGGAGTTTCAGCAATGAATACTCTACGCAGGCTATTGGCCACACTGAAATATAAAAATTAATCAGCCATTTCGGTAGCACCACTTGATTAATGTTCCAAATAATCAAAGACATTGTAATTCCAAAGTGACATAACCAGAAACGCAATTTTTTTTGTCAGTTTAATACCTTAAATCGGTATCCTCCAGCACGAACTTGACATTTTCCTCTGTGAGATCTGTAATGTGAACAGAGGGTTGGTTGGCGTACGGCATATTGGAAGAGTTGCAAGGACCTGGCAGCAACAGCAACACAAAATGTCACTTTTATTTCGACCGGCTAGCGCTCTCCGCTCTCCTTCTCCTCTCACTTCGCTCTGCTTCTCTGGCACTGCCGCAGGATCCTTCATACACAGCAAGCAAGACCCTCTTGATCAGTCGTTTCTGTTGCCGCTGTATTCCTCCGCCGTGTGTGCGCGCTGGTGCGCGCGCTGAGTTTGAAAGAGTGCAAGTCGTGGTTCAAGGATTCACGGACTTAACTACTGCATTACGGCGCGTGCTATGCAGGATTCCCTGCTATAAGCAAATCTGGGGAAAGGGGAGAAAGAGTCGAGCCTGGTAATCAAGGCGTAAAAAGGGTATTGGGAGTTTCGGGAGGAAGGTGACGGGGAAGTCGCAAGCAGTTGTAAATTAGAATGCCCTGCACATTCTGCTTTCCTCACCCGCAATTTTGTGCGTGGCTACGCCACTGATTGACACACGTGCGTGCTGTGCGGGAAATCGAATAGAAATTTCACTTGGAACTTGCCGTCCTCTTATCATTCTTGTTTATTGTTGTTGCTGTTTTTTCGTTTCTTCTGTCATCTTTTCACTTCAGAAGTTACAGAGGCGTTCGAACAGGTAGCACTACTTGTCGATGCGGAGTGATCATGAGGGAAAGGGGCTTGAAAGTGGGAAGGGGGAAAGGTTGGGGCAGACGGAAGTGATCTTCCTGCTCGTCAGTGAGTGCAATCACTCCCTTTCGTGTGGAAAATGGCCGGGTCAGGGAACGAACTTTATGAAATTTTAGGTGTTCCAAAAACTGCATCGGACACAGATATCAAAAAGGTATACATCCTGTGCGACATCGTGTCTGCCTTAGCCTGAGAGACTTTTCTCTCAGGTTAGATTTTTGCCATGTGTGGTGTTCTCGCACATTCGAAACTTTGCTTTTTGTGCTTCCAAGGCCAACCCATTGGTTATTTATTTTAGTTTCTTGTTAAATAGAGTGTCCCATTACAGGATATCTTACTGACTGTCTTTTTAAGCCTCTCTAATATTGTCTTTGGTTGCTTTTCGTCGTCTGAGCATCAGCTTTGTCATGGGCCACGAAGGTCGACATAACCAATTTCTTTTGCTAAATTTTTGCATGACTTGGCTGGTAATCGGTGTTGCAATCAGGTGATGCCTCTTACCTCTCTTTTCTTTTCTCGAGTGTCTATTGGTCAGTTTTTCCATTGCAAAGTTCTGCACTCTGTAGTTTTAGCTTCATGTATGCATTGCTTTCTTTAATTTCTTATTTGACAAATTGTAAACTAATCAAGGTATTTCATTATGTTTTCTCTACAAAAATGCTATCCCTACTTTGTTATTTTTTAAGATTGTTTTTTCCTCCTTCCCCCTCCACAGGCCTACCGCAAGTTAGCCAAGGAGTTCCACCCTGACAAAAATCCAGAAACTGGTGACAAATTTAAAGAAATTTCGTTTGCCTATGATGTATTGTCCGATCCTAAGAAGCGTCAAATATATGACAGATATGGGTTGAAAGGGCTTCAAGAAAGTGGATCTGAGGGAGGTGCGTTCAGTGGACATGACATCATATCACAATTATTTGGAGGAGGACTGTTCGGCATGGGTGGAATGGGTAGAGGGGGACGTGAGAGATATCAAGGTGAAGACACCATACATCCACTGAAGTAAGTTCTTTTGCAGCTAGTTCCTCTAATAAAACTATGACACTAGTAACATTTCTTGTCTTAATTTCTTTTATCTATTCTCTATAGAGTATCACTAGAAGATTTATACAAGGGTAAAACTTCCAAGTTGCAGCTTAGTAAAAATATGATTTGTTCAGCGTGTAAAGGGTAAGTGCACTTCGAGTGAGGAAGGCTCCTTGTTCCAATTTTGGATTGTTACCTCAAAATCAAATTTGATTACTGAATAAAATTTTTGTGGATTTCCAGGAAAGGTTCAAAGTCAGGACAAAGTTACCAGTGTCGACGTTGTCGTGGTGTTGGATACAATATTCAATATAAGCCAATCATGGGAAATATGTCAGCACAAGTTAATGTGAAATGCTCAGATTGCAATGGAGAAGGTAAATTTTTATGCTGTGCTCTTGTTTTGTTTGAAGAATGCAATATTCGTCGAGCTAATTGTTGCATGATTTTTTTGCAATATTCGTCGAGCTAATTGTTGCATGATTTTTTAATATACACATTTTTTTTTAAATGTTTAGGTCAAGCAATTTTGGAAAGTGATCGTTGTCCCACGTGTCGAGGCAAGAAAGTGGTCATTGAAACGAAAATTTTAGAAGTAAATATAACAAAGGGTATGGAAGATGGTGCTCGTATTACATTCTGGGGACAGGGAGATCAGCAGGTATAATTTGATAAAGACTTCTATCTTTAGTATATTTTTTTTTCACTTGAAATAATTCTGTAATCCATCTATTCTAGCCTGGAATGGAGCCAGGAGATGTTGTGATAGTCTTGCAACAGAAGCCTCACGAAAGGTTCCAGCGTATGGATTGTGATCTATTTATGACTCACACAGTTTCACTCACCGAGGCCCTATGTGGCTTCCAACTTCTAGTGAAACATCTGGATGGCCGTGATATATTGGTGAAGCATCCAGCCGGTCAAATTATCAAACCAGGTCTGTTGTCCTACAATTCTACTGTTTCATTTTTCATGTATTTTGGTGAGAGTAGATATTTATTTGGCATCGGCGGAATTTTTGGTCTTTCTAACTTGACATGCATTTTTCAGGGGATGTTAAGGGTATTGTTGGTGAAGGCATGCCACTTGCAAAAAGTCCCTTTGAACATGGAAACCTATACATTAAGTTCGATGTCACTTTCCCAGAAAACCAATTTGCTGATCCTGAAAAATTAAAGGTAAGTAGTCTTTCCATTTCAGGTCAAACCAAGCTTTGAGCTTTAAATGATTTAGCTGTGCAGTAAAATAACTGGTTCAGAGTTTGATTTTTGTCCAGAAGCAGACTAAGATTTTCTGGTTTTACAGGCTCTTGAGTCCTTATTGCCTCCCCGTCCTGCATTCACAATGCCAACAGGAGAGGGTGTCGAAGAAGTAGGTCTTTATGATTACGATCCAAACGACAGAAGTAGTGGTGCTGGTAACTCTAGAGGAGAGGCATACCAAAGTGATGATGAAGACAGTGGAGGACGCCCTATTCAGTGTCCGGCACAGTGAAAGGACGTTTTTATAAGCCTTTGCTACCTTGTCAGCTGGCCTGCTGGCTCTAAGTGGAATGGCAAAACATTTTATACTGTGTAAGCCGAATTTTATGTTCACATTTATGTGAGATAATTGCACTTCACACTAATGTGTGACATGCTTTGAGCTAACACAAAGTGGGAAATGGCCTCTTGTATCTACGTACTTACTTTGAATATCTTATGAATTTTGGCTCAAATGGCTCTTGGTTTTCATTTTCCCACATCAGTTTTCTTTCTGTGACAAGAGGACATTTTCTAATTTGTTTGGATCAGGCTATTTATATTCAGATATTGTTGACTCTTCTTGACTTCATGTTAAGCATATTGTTTTGAGCTCATTTCTATAGGAAAATGAGTTACGTTCAATTATTTATTTTGGATTAATCTTCAAATATTGCATAGATCAGAAAAACAAACTTTTTTTGCCAGGTTTTAAACTGAGCTCTGGAATGTCACCTCCCCTGCCATTTTTCCATGTGTGGTTGCAAGAATTAAATAAAATAATGCAAATCTTGTTGCAGTATTGCTTACTTTACAAATTAGTGGAGAAGTGTTTATCGATCTGCAGAATGTACAAAGAAATCAGCCTCAGACTGGTTAGTCTTTGGCCTACCGCGGGAGCCCGCGGACGCCCCCTAAGGAGACGTTTGCTCCTGTTAAATGCAGCAGTTGGAGCGTTCTTACGGTCGTTTCATCCTTGTCACACTCTGTGAGAGGGAAAGAGAGGGAACGACCGTAAGAGCGCTGTTGCGCTTAGTGTGCAAACATAGTATTTCGGACATCCCGGGGGCCCACGAGGCCAATGGCCCACCCGGCGATCGCGGGGTACTAAGCCTGGCCAGTCCGAGCCTGGAGCTTATCTCCAGAATCTTAAATTCTGAACGAATATAAGTTTTTCCTCATTATAGACAAGTAGTGGACTGCTTTATTTCCTTTGCTTGTTACATGCGTTTTTCCTCACTGAAACACTGGAGGGTTCAATATTTGAATTTAGTAATTCCAATGTTCTAAATTCATGAATCCCTGCAGTGTGCTCAGGTCATTATTTGTCTCATGTCTATCTGTGGTGTCTTGGTGGTTTAAGTACGTATGAAAGCTTCTGTGTATTTGGGGGGGGGGGGGGGTTTTT
>CABIKL010002400.1:0-12679 GCA_902196195.1 Aptinothrips rufus
AAAAAAAAAAAAAAAAAAAAAAAAAAAGTCCAAAAGTTTGCAAATCTTACCGGATCCAGATTTTACTGCTACTAATAATATGAGTAGATTTGAATTATTATTCATCCACTGACTTGTATTTTTAACAATATCCTCCAAAAGAAATGGAACAGCAAACTTTTGTAGCTCAGATGCTCTGACATTTGCTTCTTTCTTACTGGAAAATCAAAAGAGGTAGGTAAGTGGTAGGCCAGCCCATAATACCATATTTGACTCGAAAATGCATAACTCACCTATGTGGGTTGTTGTCACCAACAGCTAGTGCAGCTACAACTGGAGCACTGAACATTTTAGGATCACGTCTGCTGCAAAGGTACATTAATACCTTCCTGCCGTATGTACTTGTTAACAGAGGCGATAAATGAGAGAGTAGCTCTAACAAAATAGCCTAAGTTTAACAGAAAAGGAAAAAAAATATGACAATATGGAAAAATAGGAAAGATTGTAGGGAACAGAAAATCATACAAAGTATTCATCACTACTTACCTTCTGAATAAATACAGTGTCATCAAAAGTGTCAAATATTGCTAGAAGAAGCATGTGTGTGTGCTCTCCACAGGCAAGAGAGACAACACCACCCTTAAGTTTCTTTACAATCTGTTTTCGAGCCTGGAGAAATGACAGAAAGGCAATCAAATAAAGTCCGTGATATATAGTAAAGTTACGAAATATCTGAAACAGAACGTCATACCTTGGGTGTACCCATCCACACACACATCATGGCAACATGAACTCCTTCCTTGGTGAGTGTGAGTGCCTTAATGTGGTTTCTAGCCTCTTCGAGCATTTCTGAACTATTTTCAGGAGAAGCAAAACTGAGGTAATCTAACAAAACAGAATGCACGATATGTGATTCTACTATATTCCTGAAAATTTCAATAGCGATTAGATGAGCATTGGAGGAAAAACACACATAACGATAACTTTCTATGCATCTCCAAGACACATACTTCTCAAAGAGTCCCATCAAATTTTCCTTGGTATTTGTGAGGGTTGACTCTTTCATATTGGGCACGGTTCTAAAAATTACATCCAGGCCAGTAACAGTTTCTGATGTAACCAGTATATGGGAACCTCCATACAATTCTTTCTGTAGTTCATACTGATCTTCTTTTTTTGACTTGGAATACAATTGCTCAAGAACAATGCTGCCAACCTGCAAAAGTATTAAAGATGAACAGAAAGGCTAACATTAAGTTTTCTTCAATAATTGCCAGTTAAAAAAGGGATTGATTACCTTGTGATTCAACAACTTCATTACATGACCACGAAACGATTTAGTTATCTTAGTTCTCTCTGAGGGAAGAGAATGAGCTATCATGGTTCGCACTACATGAGTAGCATACTTTCGTTTACTCATCTCTAGTACTTCTGGAAGAAGCTCTTGAACCATTGCCTTGAGGATGTCAGGTTTCTTGTGGGAATGTGCAAGTTTTAACATTGTCTCAACTACTCGGGACATATCATGGGCATAAACCACCTGAAAGAAGACAGGGAGATGAAGAAGATTCTATAGCAAAAGTACCACTTCATACACAAGCTGCAAAGAAATCTCACCGAAAGCAGTTTTCCTTTCAAAAGAGAGTACAGTTTCTCAAGTTGTTTGACTTGCTCAGCCGCAGGACACTTCCTGCTTCGAATGCCTTCTAAGATTTTCTTGGCTTCTAGTGATACCTCATAACTATCTGCATTTCTTTGAGCTGCCCGTCTCTTTTCACGAAGGGCTTTTTTTTCTTGTTTTAGCTTATTCCAATCTGGCTTCTCAGAGTTTTCTGAAAAAGAGAACACCACTAGAATCATCAATGTCTTTTCATATGGAATCCCAGACAATAATTTAAAGCTTCACTTAAACCTTACCTGCATCAGTAGGTTCTGAGCTTTCAGAAAGTCCTTTCTTCGACTTGAACCTATTTTTGAATCCATTTTGATTGCTGGGTGAGAATTTCATTTTCTTTGGCGATGTCACTTCACTGCCATCATTCTCTGTGCTCCGCTTCTTTTTCGTGGGCTGCTTCTTAAGTTCCATGCCCTCTACGCCATCTGATTCCAATGACAGTTTCTTTTTCTTTATTTTTACCTGCCTATCTTCCTGTACAGAGACTTTCGCAACCCTCTTCATCTTTTTAGGATTGTCAATATTGAAAGTGCCAGCGTTATTCTTTTTCCTAGATGAAGATTTCACACTCTTCTGGGCAGACTGAGCACTAACACTGAAAAATAATAAATAATAAACCAATCAGAAATAAAAATACTAATGGAAAAAAGATGAGAGGAAATACAGCTCATACATAGGAATCAAATGATCAACTAACTCCCAAACAAGTAAGAAACAGGGTGATTACTAATATAATTTCTTAAATGTAACTACATAACAAGCTGCAAATTTATGTGCTTAAGTAATTCGGCTACCGCAAAGAAGTAGAGGTTATACTAAGGAAATACGCATGTATAGTCGGACAGAGAGCAAGAACCATAACTTACATCATGGTGAAACGGTAGGTACGATCATGAAAACTTTCTTAATGAAGTGAAACGAAGCGCAACAAAGATTTGATGGTTGATATGTTCAAAATAAGACATACAACTAAGACCACGAGACTTCCAACAGCATGTGCAATGTGCAATGATACACAATAGTGGTTATTTGCAGCATAGAAAGATTGCCAATAGCGCAAACTCCGCAAACCACAAAACGTCCTCTTTACCAACACTCCGGCCAACGATTGAGAACGATATCCGTTATTACGCTGTTATATATGCCAGTTTTTTTGAAAATTTACTATTTGAAATTATCAAGTGAATTTAGGAGAAATTTTTTTTAATGCAAAACAGGTTAGAAGCCAGGTGTAGAACATCTATTTAACAGTGCCTGTGGTGCTACTGGAATAGTGTTAAGCTTGTTGTGTACAAGCACGATGTTGTTGCATTGTCAATGTTTCGTTCTAATTTTTTGTAAATCTTCTATATTTTCATCTTAATTTCAAGATGCATCGTTACTGAATTCAAAGCTGTTTTTGTTTTATTTAAAGGATCCATTTGAGTCTGCATTAATGTAAGCTTTTTGCCTGTTTTGGGCTGTGACGTTGTTGTGGTATGGTTATGTTCATCATGGATTAGCGTTTGCCTTCAAACCGCTGTTGCTTGCTGTCTTCGAGGAATGAAAGACATTTATGACCACTTCCATTTCAATTCAAACTGCAAACATGTCTGAGTAAGTACTCTGCATTGATTTATGCATAGATCTGAAGTATGTTCTAGTTTGTTAGAATTTAAGCCTACTTCTCAAATGATGTCTTAATTCTAATTTTTATATATATAACATCGCCATGTACTCATTATTTTCTTTCATGTAGCAATAATGAAGAAGTAATACTTGGATTTTGTCAACTACCAGATGTTAATGAAACTGCGGCTGAAAGTAATGTAAGTTTCAATTGCCTGTGAAGTTATCGCTCTCTTGCCATAGAATTGTTTGACATTCAGAACTAAAAATGAGTCCATTTTCAATATCCTATCATACATCTGATTGTAGGGAGGAAATGCTTCTAACTCTCCTCAGGAATATGATGGGGGTGAGGTCATTACGGGAGACGTTGCAGAATACAAACCTGTTGAGGATCAGATGATCATCAAGAGTGAAGAACCAAGTGATTTATCACAGTCCATCAAGGTTAGTTTAAAAATTTTTGTTTTTCGAACATATTTCTTTTATTTTGAGTATGTGTTGTTTCAATCCTTTAGCCTTTCAATTTTTGTTTTCTCTTTCAGATAGTTATAATGGATGGCACGGAAGACTCAACTCCTGAAACAAACAGTATCTCTGAATTCCTCAATTTTTCAGCACGGCGTACTTTTGCCTCTGTTTCTAGTGCTGTTGATGAGTTATCAGAAAGGTATTTGTTTGGCCACTTACTGCACCCAATGTCTGAGCAAACCTAAAAGCACCTGTTGAATTTAATCGGAAGTGATTTTAAATTTAATTGTCTTGTTTCAGGCCTGCAAAGAAACGCAGAAAACCTCTCCCAAAAGGTAATTTAAAAAAAAATTAAATACATTTTTAGAAGTCTTCTGGAAGATTATGTGACGACATTTAATACTCCTGTTCTTTATTTGTTCAAGGTACATTCCAGTGTGCAGAATGTCGCAGTCTGTGTGGAGACTTCCAAGAGTATGCCACACACATGAATTCTCACTCTACAGTGCCTTTATTTACGTGCCCAAAGTGCCTTTACATGTTTCAAGACAAATCTCTATTTGAAGCTCATACTTCTCAAGTCTGCAAGGCAGCAGGCAGTTCCAAAGACAAAGAATGTGCTGTGTGTGGAAAGACATTTAAGTATGACAGTCACCTGAGAGAACATATCATATGCATGCACAACAAAACACCACTGTTCTCTTGCCCAATCTGTGGCCAGAATATCACATCGTGGAGGCGATCAATTGATAGACACATGTCCAACCATGCCAATCAGATTAAATGTCCAACCTGTGGTTTAAAAGGAGAAAGCATAGATGTGGTTGAAAACCACATAACATCATCTGGAGATGGCCACCTACAGTGTAAGGCTTGTGATTACACTTCGGCCTCCAGGCTTGATTTCTTCAACCATGTTAATGTTCACATTCCAAAGGTTGATGTTTTGGAACCTATGGTCTGTTACAAATGTGGTCAAAGATTTCAAAGAACAGCAGAGTTTAATAACCACGTTAGACTGTTCTGCAGGTTTAGAGATAGTCAAGTTTCTATCGCTGAACCAAAAATGTGTGAGCAACCTCTTCAACTTCAGCATTCTGAGAATGTTACAGTTACAGAATTGCAACAGTGCTCAAATGACGGAAGCCAAGAAGTAATGGAAATTGCTGATGATGCATCAAAGCAGGTAATTGCTTTGCCAGAAAATGCCAACAACAACACATTCATACCAATTACTATTAACACAGGTGGTGAGGACCTAGGACAAGGCATTGGCCCTAATACCACTGTAATCATAATACCTCAAATCTTGCTTATGCCTGGACAAGAAGGTCAGGAGGGTGCTCATCAGATTATTGGTACTGGTCAAAATGATCAGGTTATTTATCTTGAATGTGTCAAGCCTGAGCAGCCAGGCATGCTGCCAATATACCAGATACCCACAGACAAGAGTAATCCAGAAGGTACTATTTATTTTAATCACATGTCTCAGACAGTTGTACAAGAAACTGAAGAACCGGTTGCTGCTGAAAACATCAAGCAAGAAGAAGAAAGTGAAGCATTGGATGTCAAACCGCCCTCATCTGTTGCTGTCAGTGCTCCAAGTCCTCTATCAGTTCAGAATGTGTTCAGTCTGGCACTTGCTGGGGGAGCCTCAGCAAGTAGCGAGGATTCATTAAACCAGCATGTGGGGCCAGGAGAGGGCCCGCCTGCATTGGTTTGTTCAGTTTGCAATGAGGTGCTTCGAGATTCAGAAACATATGAAAATCATGTGAAGCAACATGATAAATCGAAGACAAAGATCAAGCCAGTATTAGGGCTACATCCCAAACGGGCCACCACTTTCAAATGTGAAGAATGTGGACAGGGCTTTGCTGCGAAACACCATTTGGAGCAACACAGTATAACATTTCACAGTGATGTTGCAGGCATAGTGTGTCCAGTTTGCAGAGTGGGGATGGCGAGTGAGAAGACCAGCCTCAATGAGCATCTGGCTAAAGCCCATAAACTGCGGGTGGAGCCCTCCGGGAAGTTGACTGAGTGCTCAGATAGTTAAGAGGCCATCATCTCCTCTGATTAAGTTACTTTTATAAACAGAATTTCATCTGTATGTTATTATATATACAACATACCCACTTTATTATTGTATAAGTTTTAAGAGAGAATTGTTTAATTTCATATGAGATGTGTCATTCCTTGATGTTTTTATTGAGACTGGCAGAAATCACCAGGTTCTTGCAGGGTACCTGTGTGCTACATTAAGAAACTTTTTAAGTAGTATTGATTGTTGTTAGCTTCTTAGCATATTTTTATTATTCTTATCTACGTACCATATTTTCCAGCTCCCTAAACATGATTACAGCCCATGTGTTACTCTGGGATCATGTCCCTCTTGTATCTTCAAAATCCTCTGTTTTAGGGAAGAGGATAATATTTTATCCTTTCATTTTTTAATTACTGTACGTCTTCACAAAGCTGCAGGCCTTCTAATGATTGTAATCTTTTGTGCTTGAGGTACAGAAGAAGGTTTGAAGAATCAAAAATTTAGTTCATAATTATTTTGATGGTCAAGAATTACACATGTTTTCTTTTATATGATTTTCTGTAATGGTATCGCTTGTTCACCTCTATTATTGAGTATCTAGAGTTTTGTTACAATTTTTTTTTGTGTGTATCTTAAAATTGCATATATATGGAATGCAGTGCCTTGTTAAGGCACAGTGACTGTTATGCCCTGGATTGAAAAAACACTTTCCATTTAAGTTGAGATAAATCGTAGCTGATTGACCCAAAGGATTGTGATTGGCAGGGATTTGTGTTTGCCTAACTCTCACCGAGGCTCATTATGAAATTTCAAAATTTATTTTTGTACATAAAATTTCATTATATTGATGGGAGCATTAGAGTATCTTTGGTTGTATCTAGTAATGTTGTGAACCTCACCTTTTTATGTTAGCTTATGTTAAGGATTATTGGTGTATGCTGTACTCAACTGCCTTCTTTTGACTTTATCTGTGATATGGATTTTTTTGAATTGGAACTGTTCTATGTAAATGAACTTTGCACTAACAGACAGCACTAAAGAGTGTTTTTGTAATAAGTGTTCTTTTTTTAAATTTACCAATCCTTCTTCCCAGTCACTTTACAGTTAGGTCAGATGTTAGAAAGGCAAATTAAAAAAAAAACCTCAGTAATGAATAAACTTTGATTTATTCAATGCATTACAAATGTCTCTTCAATTTCCTATAAAATACATGTATAGCGCTTGTCAACCACACTTCTAAGAAAGACAAAGTGCAAAATATTTAGTGTACCAACTGTACTTTCTGAGGCATAGGGTTTCAAACTGAAGTAAAAAATACATCAACTTTGAATGCAAATTTCATTTCAAGCAGAAGTCATCAAACTGGACTACAGAGTAATGAACAAGATTGTAATCAAACACACAGAAAAAATCTATGTAACCAGATCGCCACAATGACTCGCAAAATGAAAGAATGTTATGGAATTCTCCAGATAATTCGAAAGCACCCTGCCAGTATTATCACAAAATACACGTTCTTGAAAATCTTCCAAAAATACCACGTTATATCATCCTTCCAAAACCGTAATTTCTCCTCAGTCTTCCATGCAAGGTTGTAACTATTTATACAAAATTAACTCCCGACCCAGCATATTTTAACAGAACTGCTTTAACATAATAAATTTCAGTTGTCAATGTGATCAACAATAGTTGACTTTTAGACAACACGGAGTTGATAATTGGTCGACAACTTTCCAGGTAATCAAACTTTAAAATCAGAACATCATTTTTGCTGTGTTTTAAATCAAGTCAATAAAAGAATGTGTTAGTTTCTACACCATAAATGAACCAGCTAGCTTAGATTAAGACCTAAGAAAAGGAAATCACACACTTTTATGCCTTCTTTCATTGTGTTCCAAATTAATGGAAGTAACTTATGTAAACTCAATAAAAAATGTACAATCAGCAGCATTATTCACATCTAATAGTGCACTGTTAAACATTGAGAAATTTCGGTCTAAAATCAGTGCCAATGTGGATTACAATTTTTTTTGTATTGTCGCTTACTAACTACCTAAGCATAAAAGCATAAAAATACACTGTGCACAAAAAATTAGGAGAAACTTTAATAGATTGCTATGAAAGCAAGCATCTCTCATAATAAGCAATAACTTCCTAGTGAGTCTCACTTATGACCTCAATATGAGTCATTCATGGTAATGCTAATCTAATTGAAAGTCTTTAGAGCAAATAAAAAAAAATGTCTTATAAATTTTAACTGAATGAATGCCTTCTGTTTGAATAATTACAAGTAATACAAATTCAAATCTGCAGCCAAGCTGAGGAGACCTTGATGATGTGAGCAGATGCTGAAGCATGCACATTTCATCATCTCTTCATTACAATTTCTCCAAAGCTCTGAAAGAAGAAAAACTAAGAACGCAAATCAAGCTAACATAAGACTTTCACACTGCTGAGCAAATATGAGAGAAAAATACTGTTTACTATCAAAGTTATATGGCGTTCATACAAAACAATAACTATAATTCATATAACAACACACACACTAGAGTCAGTAGATATGTAATAACATATATAGTATTTGTTCCCATTTTCTACCTCAAATCATTCTAAAGTAATAATTTCCAGACACTAATACAACCACTGTTGAAGACTTTCCCAAGGGAACAACTATATAATAAATAAAGAAAATTTCATTAAAATTTAAAAAAGAAATCACATCTATGTAGGTGCGCCAGAAATGACAACAGTAGCATCTCCTATAATAAAACTCCAACTGTTCCACCTCAAACTGTGACGAACGATTAAAAATGCTTACATAAGAAATAAAAACAAAGTATTAAAATCTATTCAGGGGAATGTAAAATGAAACAAGCAAAGAGGAATCGAAT
This sequence comes from Aptinothrips rufus, assembly GCA_902196195.1. NCBI lineage: Eukaryota > Metazoa > Arthropoda > Insecta > Thysanoptera > Thripidae > Aptinothrips > Aptinothrips rufus. The sequence continues at coordinate 8,669 of CABIKL010002400.1, forward strand.
TCCAAGAGGACGTTACACATAACTTGTTCCTGTCATTTCACACTAAACTTTACACACAACTTCAAGATACATTTCAATTTCGTACACACTCAAATAGTTTCATTGTTTCTACTGGTGTCAGTTCTTATAGATATCAAATAACTGCCATCTTCTGTTACATAATCAGCATACCTTTAAATGTGCACAATGCAACTTGAAATAGAACACTTGGTAGTGCAGATATGTTCACCAGACACTTCGACAAAAATGTAATCAATGTCCCATTGCGGGGAGTAAATATTAGCCAAGGTCAGCAGATTCATCAATTTCTTTCTCTTTATTGGCAATGAGGCAATGATGCTTACTTCGTTGTTGGCTTAAGTAGCAGACAATAGCGTTCTCTGCTATGGTCTGAAACAAAATGCAAGGAATTAATGAAGCTATGAGTATAAAAAGTGGATGAACAAGACTAAATTCCAAATCAATAAGCATCTTTTCTCACCTTGAAATGCTTCAACAGCAAAGAGCCCATCATTTTTCATGTGCTGCACAACTTCATCTGTAACCAGGACTCGAATACTGCCAGGCCCTTCCATGAATACATCAGTGACTTGGTCAGGGCTTAAGCCAACATGAGATGCTAAACGCATGCTCAGTTCTCCACATGAGAGAGAATCCAAATATAAAGCGCGAAATACACCTGCCCTTGGATTACCATTGTTGTCTGGTGCTTGTACTTGGGTCAAATACAAAGTGAGGCTTGGCGTTAGGCTCCTGCAATATAAAATAATAGTTATTTATAGAAAGCAAGACAAGCTATAGCACATCGCAGAACTTGAAAAATTGATACCTTAAATACATTAAAAAGAATCATAGAAACAAACTGGTTATTTCAAAAAAACGTACTTAGCATGAAGAGCATAGAAGAGACGAATACCATCAGCTAAACCACAGATCTGTATAAGGTCGTCTCTGGTTAAGCGAAGTAGGTCTGCTCCACAAAAACTGTTGAAAGCCCGTAGATGGACACCGAACCTATGTTTCTGCAACCACTGGGAAGTCTGTTGATCTGTAGCCGTGCTTAATAGTGGTTCGCAGTATCCCTGAACATAAAAATGAAATTTATTATTTGAACAAAGTCTTAAAATAAATCATGTAAGTTATTAAAGTTACATTATTATTATAAATGAAATGTTCTAACTTACGGATGTGTTGAGTCCAGTAACAGAAGAGTCAATTCCACCAGTTGTAGGGACATGGAGTCCAGAGAGAAGGCCTTGTGAGCTGTCTCCCAAAGTGTGACTAACTTCTTCTTTAGTCAAGCTTGCTGAGCTTATAGGAGGTGTGTTCAATGGCGCTCCACAGCTCACACTGTAACACAAAATAACAGCCCATGAATGAAAATGATATTAAACTAGCTTTCGGAGTGAAGTTGCAGGAAAATAATAATAATAATTATTATTATTAATTAAAAAGAAAAAAAATTGGTTTTGTGTTTTGATAAGTGTTGATAAGATTTCACATCAAGATTGTGTCATGTTTTGAAGATGTGAGAAAACAATAATCCTGAACGCAGGAAGTCTGAACGAGATCATAGGACAGTTATCAGTGCAGGCAGACGTGTCTGAGTTAAGGCAATATGTGTGAAAGACAAGAAGAAGTGTTGGAAGTGCTTACACAGCGTCACGCTGAGGGTGTCCTGGACGCTGGCCAGCTTGCAAGTTGTAGTGCGTCGGGTCGGGGCGTGGGACTCCCCCCGCGGCTCTGGGGGCGGCTAGCCGAGCGAGCTCAGAGGTGATAGTCCTCAGGGTGCTGAGGCTCAGGGGGGTCGTGTGTCTGGCCGCTGGCCCGGCCGGGAGCCTGGCCGCGGGTCGGCGTTTGAATTGCAGCCGGGTCCGGGTCCTTCGGAGGACACCACAGACCGGCCGCGGCCGCCCCAAGGTCCCGAAGGTGATCCTCCCCCTCCCCCGCGGTTCCCCGTGGCCGTGGGAGGGAGAGAACGTCTCGAGCATCAATAGCAAGAGTTTGGCGGTGGCGCGCGCCCCACCAGGGGAAGGGGTGCCTCGCAGGCCCCCAGCCTGGACCAGGACGACGTGCAGCCACAGCATGGCGAGGAGAGGCAGAGGGATGGAGGGTCAGCCTACGTCAGCCCCGCAGCATGGCGGTAGCGCCGCCACCCCCAGGCACCCCCCTGGCGCCTGTCCCCCTGAGGGCCTGGCGTCGCTCCTAGCTCCGCCCCTGGTTCCGTCCCAAGCTCGGCCCCCTCCCTAAACTCTCTTCTTTTTGCCGCCGAGTGGAGACGAGGGAGCTGGTCGTCAGCTAATGACGTGGTCCTGGCGGGGTAGGTGAGCATGCGCCACGAGGGGGTGGGCCAGGGCGACCCGCGGGGCCTGGACGTCATGCATTCCCGACGCGTGTTGGCGGGCAGCTTGAGGTGGCTGGGGCTGGCCCTGGGGCTGGCCTGGAGGCTGGCCGCTGGGGGCGGGGGCGGGGGCGGGCCAAGGGGCGGGCAGTGCGGCCAGCGGCGGGCGACTCTCATTCGCCGCTAGACTCGACGCTGCTCGCTACGTATCACTACTCCACTACGAGGGGCCTGGTAGGCCTGGATATCGTTGACGCTGGCCTCGACGGGGCGTCGCGGGGCGTCGCGGGGGGTCGCGACGCTGGGACGTGACGTGACGCGGCGCGGGGCGGCGTGGCGCAACGCGACGCAGGGCGGTGCGGCGCGGGACGACGGCGACGTGATCTCGGACACGACACGACAGACAACCTCACGGGACGGCAGCGACGAGATCAACTGCGAGCGAGCAGAGCTGGTCGCGGACCGTGACGGGGCGGGCAGGGCGGGCAGGGGCCTAGCGCAGGTCTGAGTCTGAGAGCCACTCCACTCCACGGCGCGAGCTGCTTGCAACTGGTTCGTGCCAGTAACGCGAGGCGCCCTCCACCACCCGCCACGTCCCGCGGGCCTCCCGCTCGCTCCCGCTCCACCCGACCCCCGGGCCGAGCGAACCCGAGCCATGTTCGGGACGCCTTCGGGCTTTAATGCGGCCGCGGCGCGCGGCGGCGACGGGGAGCGGCCAGGAGCGACGCTGCAGTGCCTCGCGACCGACGCCCCCCCCCCCCCCCCCCCCCCCCCCCGGCCTGATCGGCTGGCTGCCTCCAAGGCTGCATCGCATCGCGTGGCATCGCATCGAACTCAGTCTTTCCTTTCCAAAAAACAGCAGCCATCTCCCTCTTCCCTTTCCAAGCATCACATTCGACTAACTCTTCCCTTTCCAACTCGTTTCTACTCAAGAAATGTCCAGAGAAAACGCCGGCCCAGCTCTCTGGCTTTCTGTTAAAGAATGGCTAACCGCCCGCCACCTGACGAGGACTCTGCCTAGAGCGGGGTGGCCGGGCTTCAGACACCAATACACTTCGGTTTCAGGAAGTTAGCTGAGGACGCGGTGGAGGAGCGAAGGATGTGCCCGGGTCCGAGTCCGGCGTGGTCCGGAGCAGAGCGGGCGGGTGGGGAGGGACAACAACAACAAAATGCCGCGCTAATTTTAGCTCCGCGCACCAGGAGGTGGTGGGGATGCTTGCCGACACGCAAATAACCGTGGCCCCGTGGCCACAACAACATCACATCGCAGCCGTGAGCACACCGCCTAGTCCCCGGCTAGGGCATGTTATCGGCTCGGCTCGGTTGGAGTTGAACAGAACCGGCCCGCACTGGTTGCTGCTCACCACACGGCACGGCGATCATCACCCCCCCCCCCCCCTCCCGCGCTCCCCCTTAGAATCCCCTCTTGAGGTGCGACGATCACCGGAACCGAGAAGACGAGTGTCTGACTTCGGACGGAATCGCACAGAAAAAGCAAAACCCAGATTCTGCGACAGCCTTACCCACAGAAACCAAAGGTAGAAAATTTTTTTTTTTGGAGGTCATTTTGACACCTGTTTAAAAATGTTCAGTAGCCCTCGTAAAACGGTTTTATTAAGTTATATTTGTAGCAAATTAAAATAAATTTAACTTAATTAAGCTTTAAAAAT
>CABIKL010002401.1:0-12676 GCA_902196195.1 Aptinothrips rufus
TATTGAGAAGTTACAGAAATTATTCAGTTCTTTGATTACCTTCAGATTTTTTAGGGGTGCTGACATAGCAGAACATGGCCCAGCCCAGTCTCTGTAGACGTCTATTACGAGCAAGCCTGGTCGCCGGATGAAATCCCTCCATTCTTTCTCTGTAGTCAACTCAGTTATTAATTGAACTTTCTTCGTGGTCATGGTGGAAGGGGTTGCAAATATCTAGATTTGAAAGAAAAATATTTTCTTCTCAATATTTTGATGTGCAAGAAATAAATGCATTAGATAAAAGGAGTAGCTTCGACCACACCTTTTTGTAGAGAAATGTTATCTTTTAATTTTTTTTTAATGTGATTTTTGAAAATTTATTTTTGGTGAGGAAGGCTAACCTTCCATTTTATGTTTTGGTTCACATTGTGATCCCTGAATCACAGTCATCCCAGTACACAAGTTGCTTGGTTACAACCAGTGCCATTGTTCGAAAAGGAAATAGGAAGAAAGAAGTCAATCAGAGGACACATGAAAATATCTTTTCCACAACATGGGCCCTTTATTAAATTGGTAACATCACCAAAAAACTCCACTTTTTTTTTTTCAGTGAAATTCTTTTTTATCACACAATGCTCTGTTATTACATAACAACTCTTTCATGGAATATAAAACTACACGGGTGTGACTTATCATGTAGACAGGGATGGGAGTTGTGTGAATAGCTACCCGTTCAACAAGACCAAATAAAAACTTCTAAATGTGTCAACACATTTTCAAGATTTTCAAGATGTCAACAGCCAAAATTCAACCATAATTCACGATATAATAAAAGATAAACCAGCAAAAGACAACAAGTTCATAATTCGAAATAGTGGCAAGTCAATCTAAAGCTTTTATTTGAACATATAAAGCATTAGATTGAAGTTTCACTATTGCAACACTTCTATTGTAGCAACCCTCAATTCAAGAGACTGAAACATCCTAAGAGGCTTGGCAATTACATTTAGAAAACACTGAAAGACACAATCCAGAGATGAGAGCCAGTTGCTGCCACTACTAAAACTATGTGAAAGCTTCAGTCAAAGATATAAGAGGAATTGATCTAAGAAAATATCCATAAAATATTTGCAATCAACCCTGAACAAAAAGTTAAAATAAGGTTGATTTAAGTAACATCACTGGAAACAAGTTCCGAGCTTAAAATCAAAGTAAATTCGATTGAAATCAGTCACAAGGTATAGTAAAAAGTAAAAACACTACAGTATTTCTACCACTTTGGTAGAAATAAGAACCAAATAATCAGTGATGTAGAAACTGACACAATGTCCCTCAAAGACGCTGATTAATTCAATGAATGATTTTCTTTACAAATATCTAAAACCTGAAAGACTGCATGTGATACAAACCATTCTTGAGGACACAAATGCTCATGAGGACTAGCCATCAATACAAGATACAAAAGAAAGAAATATACATTCAATTAAAGCAAATCATGATTCACTGCCTTAATAGATCATTAATAGTATAAACCTGCAATTATTTGCACTCAGATAGTTCAAAAATTAAAGCTCCTGATAAGACAGACAATAGATAAAAACAGCAAGTAACATTACAAATTAATTAAAACTTCCTCAACAGGGATGAGGTCCAAGGACAGGATTTAACTTAGAGCTAACACAGAATCAGAAAAAGAAGTTTACAACTGAAGGTATTGCATTGGCACAGTGTTAGGTACACTGCCAGCTTCTCTACTTTGCTTTTCCTGGGCTTGAGCTTTTGAGAGCTGCATCAAGGCTAAAGCACCCATAAGCATTTTGTCTTCTGTTTTTCTGGGCAATGACGATGTGACAATTGGAGGAGCTCTGGAGTGGTTTGCTGAGGTGATTATATTTGAGGAAATGCATTTGTCCCGTGGAGCTAACATAAGTACAGTAGGTCGACCAAGATTTGCCAAGTCAGATTGAGTCACTTTACCCACTCGGGAAACAGAATCATCTGTGGTCACAGCATTGGTTTGTTCATCAGCATTATCCCACATTAGAGGGCGTGCAAGTTCCTGAGAAGTAAAACAAAAAAGTATTGAAAACATGGTGATAACTACTTTGGTAACTTATATTTGCAATGAATGTAAAGAGAGGGTAATACAAACCTGCTTGTCGGCATCCTCCCATAGACTACGCTCTTGACATGCAGCACGAAGCCACCTCTTCTTTGGTTGCTGAAGACGTGATGAAATAGGAGATGACTGCTGATTATTAGAAATTCTATTGTTGAGCACTTCAGGCTGTTTGCGTGAAGTATCAACTTCAACAGAGCTGTCTAGATAGTCACAGTAATCAGTGTCAGACTCAGGAGAGAAAGCAGACCATGCTCCAAACTAGAACAAAGAAAGAAAAGCATATATTAAACTACAACAAATTAAAGAATCTTTTGAAAGAATGACTTTAAAGAAAAGGTTTATCTCAATCTACCTGAGGTGTGCTGGTTGAAGCTCCAATAGGTGTACTTCGATTAGGAGTATGGGGTGTGAGAGGTACATTTGAAGGGAATGACAAGCGATTCTCTTGCTGTTCAATCTCTGCCATTAAACCCTTTCGTGCTCTTGACTTGGACCCTGCAAGCGGTTCTCCTTTCCCTGCTTCTCCACCAGTAGTTCTGGGAGAATCAGAAACGACCCCTCGTTTGCGTGCTTTACCATTGGGATTTTCAATCACTTTGCATGGAGTCCGCTCTTCTCTTTCCTTACAATACCTGAAGGGAAGGAATTCAAAATTTAAATAAATGTCAACATCCAAATCATTACTCCATTTGACAAACACAGAGCAGGCTCTGTTTCAAGATAACAGAAATTTACCTCTCAAACCAAATCATGACATCTGTAGCCTGATCAGCATTAGCCACTTTCGGTCTCAAAATGTAGTCATCACATCGAGTCAATGTGGCATAAGGATGAGCAGAACAATGGCGATTGGCATGTGCAAACCGCTTGGCACAACTGTTTTCAAAAATAATAATGAATTAAAAAACAGGAAAAAATGCAACAGGGATAACTAATGCAGTGGGATAACTAATTTTCATGAAGCAAGAACAACAACGAAAACTTACTTAGGACCAGAACATTTGAAAGGTTTTTCTCCTGTGTGTAAACGTTGGTGTGTCTTCAACTGACCACTTTGAGAAAAAGCCTTGGTGCAAGCAGGGTAGTCACATACATATGGACGCTCACCTTGTAAAAAAAGAAAACATACATTGTAGTTCATTTGAACAGCAGCCCCATAACTTTCACAAAGACCGAATGAAAACAACCGAACATGCAGAGGAAATAACAAAATACTGGATTGGATTATAATTGGCAACTGAGGTGTTAGTTTAAGTATATGTTATAGTTGCATCATTACTGAACACGTTTAGTTTTTCAAGATTATGCATGAGCTCTCGTGTCCAGAAGAGAGCACTACATGATTGTTAATAACACTTGCATTGAATATCAGCAAGAAAAATGGAAAATTCACGAATCTAACATACAAATAAGCACATTCTCATCGCAAAGTGTGAATGACGATCATTGCACATGCAATCCCAATGGCGAATGTATAATGACAAAGAAAGACAATGGACGCCCAACCTCAATCCCACAAATAACACTTTGAAATGAAAAAGTTGCAAAAAGTTCGCAGTGAAACGTACAGGCGCGAATGTGGAAACATGGAGAAATGCACAAGTACTGGAAATATTTTAGGTATTTAAATGAGAATATTTGCAAGATTGTAGACGTGAGTAGGGTTACTTACCGGTGTGCGTCCTAAGATGGGCTTGCAGAGATTTCTCTCGTGGAAAGACTCTATTACAGTAACGACACTTAATGGAACTTGGAGACGTTGTTCCTGCCATCATGAGGTTAGTAATTGCATCAGCCCTTGGTCGGCCTCTTTTCAATTCAGACCGAGTCGAGGCTAGATCTGGAGAACCACATGAGCTAGCTGGACTTCCGAAATCACCTTTACGGGCATCTTCAGCCCAGTTCCATGGGTATAAAATAGAATCCGACATCGCCGGACTTTCAGTCACATTTCCAGCCATAACTTACGAACCAATTCTTCAAGCGGCACCACAAATTAATTAAATTTCCACCCCAAAATTACAACACGTACGCTCCATCAGGCGGGAACACTTCACATGTTGTTTACCGCCAACAAAATATTTACAAAATCCCGCGCGGAAAGATTTAAACTTCATTGGATACGATTCCTGAATGGGCGGAGCCAACATAACATCTTGCCATAAATTTTAAATGAGGATCTTCACAATCCCCATTACTATTATTATTACGGTTGGTGGTGGGCATAAGCAAAATCAAATCATAATTCCTAGAAGCCGTAGAAAATTAAAATTTGAACCATGGTAACTCGCGCTAACATACTTTAGCGTCTTTAATGTTGGATTCCCGCCAAATCTGTTCACGGCCATTTTGCAATGAGAGGCTCCATCTTAGGCAGTCGATCGATCGATCGTCAGGCTGAGATTTATGTAGAAGATACGTAAACGAAGATTTCGATTTCTCCAGTTCTTATTTTGGCTGAGTTTTTGCTCTTTGGAAGTATTGTTCTTTATCAGTTTGGGTATAATTGCGTTTGAATTTGGTCTCCTTTCACTGATTTGAATGAAAGCGTGGATGGATATTTCGAAAGGAAACCGTATGTACTATTTCTCTGCCTGGGATCTCTACTCTAGTGCATGAGACGCCCGATCAATGTTTGTCGTACCCGGTCGGACCTCGTGCGGAAGAAGAAACTGAAATTCACGCACACGCCATTTTGGATGAAGACCATAGCGAAGGGCTCAAAGGAGCAAAACTTTATCCCTCACCATCCTTGGGTTTTGGTGTGTGAAAGATGGAGAATTCCTACGGGATTGGTATAACAAATCGCTTCGATCTCTTTCTTGATGAAGGAGACGATCCGTTGGAAGTTTTGAAGATCGTGGAGCAAGAGAAAGAGGCTAAGAAGAAGACGAAGGTCTCTGAGAAGGAAAACAAGGGCAAGCCTGAAACGAAAGCCAAACCAGCACCCAGCGAAAGGAAAGGCATCAAAGAAACTTCAAACGTGAAATCCCAGATCGTCGGAAAGCCCAAGGAAGGTATGTCATCCACTTTGAATCATTAAATTCATCGCATGTCCTGCTGGTTTTCGAGGCTGCTGAGGACTCTGAACACGCCGGTTCTTAGCACCGTATTTTCTACTTCAAAAGTGGGGGCTCGGATTTTTGAAACTCTAGTGTCATTGCTTGCAAGCCACTCGGTACAATTTACTAAATGCAGTGTATTGTGGACTTCAATTTAAAATCTGTAACTCTTGCAAATTTTATTTCTTACACTGATGTTTTTTTTTTTGCAATCAAGTCTTCGATACCAATACCCCAACTTATCACTTGAATTAACATATTTGAAAGTTGGAATATTATTGTCTTAAATTGTGTTCAATTGTCTGCTTGTCCAAGTGGGTGTGTTTGTATGGTTAGATCGTGGTGTGTACCTTTGTTCAAGGCCCCCCTCCACTCGCGTTGCTAGAGCTTCTGCCCATGCCGTGTATGGTATGGCACAACCATGTGGTCTCTGGTTTTCTGGGGCACTTCTTTTACTACGCTTTGTATCGAGACTTGCGTTAGCTATTCTTAGCCAATGTACTCCTTCACTATGTTGCGCAAATAACGTCTCGCACTATCAAGTTGCGTTGCTGATAAAGCGTGCCCTAACCTACCTTCTATGTGCGCTCCAATACTCGCGGGATTGTGCGCTCTACGCCGCGCCGGTTCAAGGCCATCTCCGAACCTCTATTCACCAGTACAGTTTTGCTGATAACTTGTTTTTTTCTTTTTCTTTCTATTGTTTAGACATTTCTGTTTGATGTGTCCCATAGATTTGATAATGGCTATTTGTAGTCAATGTTAGACTTGGAAACAATTTCCATGTGTTTCTTACTCAAGGAAATTTATTTCTTACTCTTGGAAATTTTGATATTTGTTTTAGGACTGAAGGGAAAAGAGCCCAGAGTCGGTGGTCCCAGGCCTGACGGTCCACGTCCTCCCCGTGGAGACCGTCCTTTCGGGGACAGGCCTGAAAGAAATGATAAAACCGTCAAGTTCTCCTCTGAATCTCGTGAGGAAAGGAATAACCGGCAGAACCGAGAAGATCGTCCTTTCAATCAATCTGGTGGAGACTTCTTCTCTAGGTAATAACTGTGTGTCAATATTTGTGCAGATTTAATGTCGTGTGCCCCATAGTTAAAAATACTTCTATTATGTGATTTACTTATGGTGTATCTTGATATCAGGGACCGTGAACCTGGAACACGAGGTGATGGAGATCGTTTCCCTCGTGGACGTGGTGGAATGGGAAGGGGCATGGGCAGAGGGATGAGAGGAGGCCGTGGTGGATATGACAGTCGTGGCAAGCGTGAATTTGATCGTCAGTCTGGCAGTGACAAAACGTGAGTATCAATGAAGTTTTTGTTTCCACTCATTTTAGCTTGAGAGAATTAAGACCAATTGCTCTGGTTATATTATTCTTAGTGAAGTTGTAGCTTGTACTATAGTGTTGAGGTAGGTTGAAATGATCATATATAGTTTATCTAGCTAATGATTCTATGAACTCAATCCATCAATATGAAGTTACTTCATGGTTTTCATCTTGCTCGATTTTGAGTCATTAATACTTTCTGTGTGTCACTATGCATTCTATTAAATTCAAGCGTCTCTCTTGAGCTTTTACCCTTTGATATTTATTGTGATTAATATTGCGTTTGGTTGACATACTCTTGGAGATGTTTAAGCTGGCTGTATTAATTATTGTTATGTTTTGTGTGTTAAGTTTGAGTTCATAATATGCTATTTTGTTTGCTCTTTGCTTTATACTTGCACAAATGTCTAGGCACCAAGTATTTACTCAGATTTGTTCTACATGTAACCTATGGGCCTTTACCGACTCAGCATGCAGGGATTTGCTTGTGCACCTTAATCACATCACATTGCAATCAATCTGCCTTAATCAGGAATAACATTTTAGTTCAAAGCATAATTTGGTGTTGGCTATGGTCACTTAGCAATACTGGGCTGCAACTTCACTCAATTCTAGTTTCAGCTAGTTGCTTCTGTTACCTATGGGATGAAGGAATTTTGATCTTATTACATTGAAAAAAGTATGCAAGTTTTTGTTTGATGAAGCAAACGATGCAAGCTTTAGTTTGATGCTCGGAATAAAATAAAATTGACGTCAAAAATGGTTAGGTAGGGATTTTGGGAACCAATTTTCATGTAGGAACGTTTTATAATGACAGCAGTGATACTTCCAGGGGGGTGAAGGCTGTGGACAAGCGTGATGGAGGTGGCGCACACAACTGGGGCAGCCATCGTGACGACATTGAGTGAGTTAGCCATTTGCACCGCTTTGCATGTTGCTGTTCCTTGTTGCCAATTTTACTGAAGTAGAGTTGCTTCATTTTTTTCTTTTGCTATTGCTGTTTTTGTCTCATTATGTCTTATTAATTTGTAAATCTCCTGCTGACTGACCAGTTCGTAAATTTCATGTATCCCGTCTTCTCCTTTCTTCTGTTCATTTGAATTAAAATACTAATTTTTACTAATTCATTAACCTCTGTGTTTTTCAGTGAAATGAACACTTCTGCTCCTGAGAACACTGACTGGACTCCTGAGAAGAGCGAGGAACCAGCTCCTGAAATCGCTGTGGAACCCAAGTATGTGAATTCCTTTATTATTATTTTTTATAGTTTTAGGAACTATTGTCTTACTGTGCTAAATGTGTGTCATGCTTATGTTGTAGGGAAGGTGAGGCTGCTCCGCCAGCTGCTGAAACAGGTGAAGATGCTACTCCTGCTGAAGAAGAACCTCAAGAATTAACCCTGGATGAGTGGAAAGCCCTTCAAAAGTCTCGTGCAAAGCCTCAATACAACTTGCGCAAAGCTGGTGAAGGGGAAGACCTCACGCAATGGAAAAAGATGTACGCCCTGGACAAGAAGAAAGAGGAACTGGAGGGTGAGGAGGAGGAGGAAGTGAGTATAGTTCAAGAATTCTGTATTTACTAAACATTAACTACATTGTGAAAGATATCTTACCTTCCTTTGTGTTTTTGCTTATTCTGTTGGAGGAATACGATGCCTCTGAGTACCCACAGAGGGTGGGCCGACTGAAGCACGTCCTGGACATCGAGGTGGTCTTCGGGGACAGCAGTCGTCGCGGAGGTCGTGGACGTGGCCGTGGCGGCCCTCGCGGGGTGGGCCGTGGTCGAGGTGGCGAGTCTCGAGGACCTCCTCGCGAACGTGAATACGAACCCTCCGGCGGATCGGTAAGTAAAGAACATACTTCTTCAATTCTGGTGGTTCTGTCTTCTCATCTTGTCTTGTCTCACTCTGACTCCTCCTCTACTTGTCTGTTCACGCTATCAGTACAATGAGAATTATCAGAGCAGAATAGGAATGCGTCCTAAGGTGAGGCTGTCCTCTGAGGTAGCTTGTTCTGCCGTGTTTGTCTTTGAGGCAAGCCTTTCTAAATGAACTTGTTGCTTTCCAGCCCCGTGGTGGCATGGCCCCTGCTGGTCCCGTGCCTGTCGCTGCTGGTCCCCCTGGCCCACGTCGTGACTTCAACAAGCCTCATGCCCGCCCGCCGAAGGTCGACGATGAACATGACTTCCCCTCCTTGGGCTAAGGCTACTCGCTTTCCGCTTCTAGGATGAAAATGTTTGGTCGCTACACGGGCAGGGTCGCTAGTCAGCACTTGACAAGAATCCTATTTTTGGACCGCCTGAAGAGTGAGCCGTCGTAGAGTGGTCTTATATATTCTTTTTGACACAGATTAATGGATCTTACAATTAACTCATTTGCCGCAACCATTTTCCATCATCTTCACTCGTACATCATTGTTTATCGAAATTCATCCTGTAAAGTGAGTTGTGGTTGTGAGACCCATTATCAGGCTGATGCATTCTGCATCTTAGTGTTGGACTGAACAAGCTCGAATATGATTGAAGCTGTGGTTTCCTCGGTCCATGCAGTTTTGTGATATATTTTTAAATTAATGCCAAACCCACTCAATATCACCTGAAGTATGGTTCTTGTCCTATGAACTGCCAAATGGTTTGCAAATCATGATTGGATGTTCCAGTTTCCCAGTGTTTGGTAAACTCGCATGTGACATTCGTAATATCCTCATATTGTGCTTCTTCTTTTTTGTTAGTAAAAAAAAAATTTAATTGTGTGCACATTCTGAGGATGTTGTGGGAGAATAATTTTGTACTGTGAACCCATTTTCACTTAACTCGCACAGCCCTGTTCATTATAAGAGCATTTGATGTCTGAAAAATCTCAAATGACATTTTGAACAAGGCTGTTTACGTGCATTTGCCATGTAATGTAATGATCATTTTTGTTGTGCTGCTAAGGTCTGGTCTGTGACCAGAGGTGAACGGTGGTTTTCTTCATTGGATTCTAGAGTAGGGTAAGGAGAAATCCTTCAAAAGGATGTTATCTGAAATGGCAGCTTACAGCTGCTGTGTGTCTGTGGTAATCTGCCATGTGTCATTGGCAAAATAATGCTTTTTCTCACTGTTTCTTTTGTATTCATGAGCTAGAGGTAATACATTGAGTGAAAATTTGTTATTGCCAATAAAACAGTGGAATGGATAAATCTTAGTATTCAAAATTTCCTTTTCCTATTTGAGTTCCATTGAACTTATCACTCTACATGAAGTAATCACCGTTCACATCTTTCTAGTGACACTTACTTTTAGGATTTGCTTCCTCTGATCAGATATGTTAAAACTGTTGGGCGGTGGGCCGGCGTAGTCGTGTACAGTGAATCTTGCTGTCTCTTTTCATAATAAAACGTGGAAAGCTCTTGTTTACAGTTTTGCTTTATTTTTGATACCATTTCTTGAAATTTTATTGAGGAAGTGACTTAAAAAAGAAATTCTTGACAATTTGATTAGAAACACTAGCCTTCACTGCTTCATATATTTTCTGTGGGCTCTACTGCATTGTAAACTTTGTAGTGCAATGTATTGTTGGAACTTTGAGTTACTTGTCATTGATACAGGTCTCAGTTAATTGTTGGTTAGAAAATTTGTTTGAACTGTTCTACATTATGTGCTCAGAAATTTAGTTGTCAATTTCTTCAGTTACTACTGATAGGGCATATACTTGCCATGTGTTCAAAAAAGCATTGAGGTTTTGGAAAAATATATGAGCTCATAATTTAGAGGCATATATACTTACATCTGTTTGTGTGTGGTGAGTGCTCTTTGATCAAAATAATAACCAATAAGAAAGATTATTATGTGGATATATATTGGAGTCTGCTCCAAAAGTGAACTAGAAATCAGGTGTATATAAGTGCATTACATTTTAATAAAGTTACTTGATGTAGAAATCAAACATTTGTGGGTTTTCATTGATACATTTTAACCTACTATACTGAGTGAAACGTGTGTGCCTAACAAAGGGCATGATCATAAATCACAGCTGAGCTTTCATGATATGGAAAGGCTGCACTAAACTCAAATTAGCCAGAGAGGTCCGGGTCCGGTAAGCGAGAAAGCGAAAAGGACCAGACTCTCATTAATCGTTCTTCACCTTCCCTTCATTCATACTTTTATTTGAACGTAAGAAGCAACGGGCATTGTGCCCTGTGCGATGTAATTTACAGAAAACAATACAAACAAAACACTTAGGCACATACTTTAAACTCAAAATGCATCAGGCATCATAAGTGACAGCAGGTGTCATTGGAAAGCTATAATAAAAAAAGTTCAAAATTTCTACCTCGAGTTCTTTTTCGAGTACGATGGCGATTTTTGAAGCGTATCGTGAAAATGGCTGAGCTATAAGTTTCATCACTTGGTTATGCTCAAGATAGAACAAGCAGAAACGATGCGATTTTATTAAGTCGATAATGATGTTCTGTCGCGTGTTCAGCGCCATGCCATGTCAGTCCCGCCACCTTCACCCGCCACTCACTCATCCCGAGGGATAGGGAAAAGGGGGGGGGGGGTCAAAACACTCCAACGCTCTTCCCAGCCCCGCCCGCGCCCCGCAGTCGCTGCGCGGCGCTCAGCGTGCGCTGGTCTCAGCAGCAGCGGACGGGGTTGTTTAGCCTGCACACGGGCTGCTCTCCCTAGGTTCTCGACTCGGCCCGGGCTGCACTGCTTCTAACTCGAAGCTCCCAGTTTAGAAAACGACCGAAACGACTGGACCATCGCTACTGGAAATCGAGGGAGCAGACGCGCGAGCGGACGGTAAGTGCCATGTGCGCCTTTTGAAGTTACTAGATCACCTTGTCGATTACGCTAGTAATGACATTCGTCATGTTTTAACATCGTTTGAAATCAAAATGACATAAAAACGACGTCATTTTGACATGAACTTGGAGTCCTATTGACGTCCTTCGACCTCAGTGATGCCAACATGAACCGGTGTTGTTTTGATGTGTTGACGGTGCAGTGCAGGTGCAGACTTGTTATGAGAGTAGGGTCAGCAGATCGAACGGGATGCACAGTTTTTGTCAATACAGGTGGTCCTGTGTTGTCGGAAAGCACTTTCTATGCCTCCGCCCTCATCGCGTTTTAACGACGCTCAGCACTTAAGCCCTAAAGCCCCACCTGCGAGGCCGCCTTATTAACAATTGATTTGGGCCCTTTTGGCGTAGTTCTCGCAGATCATATCGGGTACTTCATCAGAATTTGTAGATTTATAGTCCTGCTGCTCCAAGGAGTAAGCTGTAACGGTCGTTTGGGGAGGAGTGGGGGTAGTGACTAAAAATGCGATTGTAACGCAAAGGCTCCGAAACTAAACCTTGATTTGACGTGACAGCCTTTCGTTGCACGAGGTTTGATATTTATCACGTGCAACGTCAGGGTTTTGAGTCACCAATACAGGGTGGCCCACCCAAGCCGTGCCAGAGCAAAGTTAGGCTAGCCCGGCGGCAGCTCTCCTCTCCTCGCCCCTTCCCTGCCAGCGGGTGTGAGGGGGGAGCTGCCGCCGGGCTAGCCCAACTTTGCTCTGGCACGGCTTGGGTGGGCCACCCTGTATATTCAGTTTGTGAGCCTATGCGTAACAAATAAACACGGAGGCCAGATAGAGCAGACGACAAAAGCGACCGTTACAAGTTACTTCTTGGAGCAGGCTGACTATAAATGGTCCACGCTTCGTGTTACGTGTCGTTTAAAAGGATAGACAGTTTGCAAGGACTACCAAGGTCGTCAAAAACATCTCTTTACCAAAGTTTTCTGATGTGGGTAGTCCCAGAATCTTGTGTGACATCCTCCGTGTTAAATTCCTTCTCCCCCCCCCCCCCCCCCCCCCCGGCCAAACATATGCCACCCCAGTCCCCTGCAGCACGCCTGGTAGCCCATCGGCGTGTTTTATGTCGCACAAGGTGGCTCTTCGACTGGGGGCCTTACCCTATCCCTGGCTCTGGCCCTGAGTAACTCAGTACGGCAGGGCATCACACTGCGGTGCGCGGTGCTGCCGCCCAACAAGCAAGGCCGCAGGCTCTACCCCTCCGCAGCGTGATTCAGTGAAGCTCCCCTCCACTGGCGTCTACACCAGGGGCGTCGTTACGCGGATCACACAAGTCTCGTGTCGTTTGTCGATTGGGAATTGTCAGCCCCGCCCCGCCCCGCCCCGGGGGA
>CABIKL010002402.1:0-12673 GCA_902196195.1 Aptinothrips rufus
CAGTAGAATGAGGGTGGAATGAGGGTCGAACGCGAGTGGAATGAGGGTCAAACGACGACCCCACGCGACCCCAGGCCCCTCACCGCGACCCCAAATGGGGTCGCGACCCTAGGGTTGGGAATCGCTGCCTTAGAGGGAACACCGCGTCACTGAATTTTCCCGTCTTCTTTTCAGGCTTACCCGTTCCTCAAGGAGCTGATTGGCAGTGCTGGCTTCTTCTGGCTGTTCAGTGTGGCTGCGCTGCTTAACCTCGTCTGGGCCTACCTCTTCCTTCCGGAAACAAACGGGCGAACGCTCAACGACATCGAGGACTACTTCCGAGCCGGGGTGTGGCTTTGGCACCGCCGGCCCCGACGGCGGCCCACCTCTGCGATTGTGGAGGATTAACAACCTCCACCCCGTCCTTCAATCTAGCCTATCTCGAAAGGGATAACTCGGAGAAACAAAACACGAGGTGGACATAATTCTGCAGGTAGCAGGGCTTTGATCCAGCCCTCATCCTGACAGTTTTCGGTGTTCCAGTGTGAAGCAAGAGAACTTCATGACACTCCCATGTGTCACAGTGCGCCCCAGACTTGTCAAGCGGTGCATTGGAACGAACTATTATCGCTAGTCATCCCGCGCTGTATAGTTTTAAGCTAGGTGTTTAGATTTCTGCATAATGTGTCGAGAGGACGAAGAAGGCTGTGAATACAATCCTACGCGCAAAGCACTCAAAGCAGTTAAAAACAACAGAATTGCTGTGACAAAAAGGAAAGAAACTTCATACCTGAAAGTTTTGAAAGTGAAGTCTAAATTTTTTGCTACAGTGAAATTGTGCATACCGGTGTTCATAGGGAAGTCGTGATCTCCTAATTAAATGTGTAAATCATTAGATAATTTAGCCATATTCTGGTTCTGAATGATAAAAAGGGTGTGATCTGGTCACAGCGAAATTGGGAAACGGTCGGCGGTAATTTTTAAAAATTCCAGTCCATTGATTTGAATTGAGAGAGTGGGATATACATTTTTCAATTCTTTATTCCTGAAAAATTTGCTTAACAAGAACCAAATTCCTCTCAAATGGTTCAGCAGTGAGCTCTTCCAGAACTTTAGAAATGATGACCTCATCAGCAGTCCTAAAATCATGCAAACCTGTAAAGAGAAAAAACATAATTCAGAACAATGTGTTCAAAATTACAAAATTTACAAATTCCAAGATTAAAAATTTTTGAAAAAAGAAAAATGTTTTTCTTACTTTTATATAGAATGTATCCAAACAATTCTAATGCTGCTGGATTGAATCCTGAGGGCTCCTTGGCTCCTGAAATAGTTAATAATGAATATGGTAAACAAAATAGATCTGAATTGAGTTTCGTTACTACAAGTTTTCTACCAGTATGTGCATACCATACCTGCATTGGGATTCCGCACCCAAACATATACACGGACATAGGACAATGCCTCTTCATCTTCTGACAACTTGGCACGTGTCATAATGACATTATGAGCTTCATTGTGTTCATGAAGGAAGTTGGTAAGCTTAAAAACATTCCTGGAAACAAAAGTTGGTAGATGAATCAAAACAAGTTATGGGCATCATATTAAGATTTAGAACCAGTGGAGATCATTAGGAAGTGCTCACCACTATTGCACTAAGAGATAAAGATTCTTTGTTTCTCTGAATATTTCATTTAATATAAAAATTACCTAGAGAGATTTTTTAAATCACTCTCACAATTTGCTTGGCATTGAAATGCAAATCCCTTGCTTGGAAATTTGGTCAGCTGGGAACAAGGCCCTTCGAATGGTTCAAGATCCTGAAATAGAGTGAAACAAATTGATAATGTTTTCTGTCAGGAAGAACACAATTTCATACATTTTATACGGACTTACAATCGATTCTAGGACCATGGGATTATCTATATACAAACAGTGCAGATGTAAATGATTCACTGAGGCATATCCCAGCAAACTATTAAAAGCTACACGAAAGGCCCTGCAAAACGAGAGATGATCTGAACAGAAGTAGTTAAAAAATTGGTATCTGCATACAAAAAGCGATAAACCAAGATGTAAACTGAGATTGCTTACGGTGTGGAACTCATTAACAACAGGTGCACACCTAACTCGATGCTGTGCTGGCTTAATACTTGCGGTTGCATTTTATTGATGCAAGGAAGCAGTAAACTATGTCCAATACTAATTGGGCTGACATTAATGGCGAGGAAATCTTGATTATCACACTGTGTACTTTCATCCATTTTCAGTTTGAACAATAATTCCTCATTCTTAATACGAGTGAAATTGAATAACGATGGGTTGAAAGGTTGATTTACCGAATTAAATTCTTGAGGCTTGCGTCGCTTTTCTCCACGCTCAGCGTTAAGCTGTCAAAGAAAGCACAAGATACTAAAAATGAGTTTGATGGATGACTTTTTTTTTTAAATTTCATAAAAAGGTTCAAACTGAAAAAAATACATAAAAGCAGACCATCACCATCGAAATGAGTAAAGTGAAGAATTAACAAACATGTGGTTACAATCGTGGACAAATCTACAAAAAATAAATGGAACGGTTATTACCTCTGCGAAAAAATTGCACTTCCCAGGAATAATAGATGATTCTTGTACGTTAAGGTTGTAACGAAAACAACCGCTGGTACTTGCAGCATTCCATGCTGACCACAACTGACTGTCAAAAGAAGTGAGGTTGGGAATCTCGACATTCCATACTACACTAGGCACGTGGGCTTCCCTATTAATTTCTAGAACTTGATGCATAGTTAGTACACAGAATAGGCTACAGAGTCATTTTAAAAAGGACCTGCAGGACAAAGCATCAAAAAGCCACCGTTTTCGTACGTGGTCAAGCTGTAGCTTGAAACAGCAACAGAATGCAGACGATGCAATGATTATTTGCAGGGCAAATCCCGCCTCTTCCACTCCCACTTCCTCTTCCAATTGCTATCTACAGAATATTCTCTGTCTCACTCTTACCAAGATCAATGTTTATCTTTTGTCTCTGTCTGCAGTGGTCCTCCATCCTTGTTTATCTGCATCTATCTCTGTCTATCTGGGCTGAGTCAGCCATATTGATAGGTGGAGCTGGGCCGTGTGTTGATGTATTCTCGAAAATGTTGGTGAAGTGTTATATGCAAGCTTTAAATCCAATGTAATATCAGAACAACAATGCTTAAACAGCATTTTTGTGACAATCCCAACGAGATACCTGAGTTTAGGCCTTTGCTTTCAGCATTTTAATACGGGTGAGTTTGGAGGACGTGTTCTTGTTGGAACAGGTTGACGGTCTAGTTATGTACAAATAATCGAAAAAGGCGGAGATAAATTTCTTCTTCCTCACAATTCAAAACTTTGTGTCATTATTACAGTCTGAAGATTTCCAGTTGGCTATCAAATGCTTATAGTCAAGTGGATCCTAAGATTTGACCTCGGATGTTGGTTCCCTCCTGCTTTTTAATGAGAAACATAACCCTGTTTGCTTACAACGTCCTAGTTTATTTTCTACACACTGCAGCTTTTGCTTTATGGGCATTAGTGGACTTAATTTGAGGGTCAGAAGCACAGTTTTAAGATCTGTTTTGCTTTATCTTTATGAAATCTTATCTCAGTATTTATGCCAATGGTGATTCCTACTGCCAGAGATTTACAGTTTAGTTCAGCTATACCACAACATAAATCAGCTTTAGCAGTTTTTATTTTGGCACTACGATTTTCATATTTTTGTGGTATGTTGGTGAGTTTTGAAGAGCAGCTCTGTGATACACATTCATATAATGTGATGTCAAAAGTTTCTGCACAGCGAAATTTGCTCATTTCTAGAGCCCTGTTGGTGACCTTGCCTAGAAATGAAGCTCAAAAGCTTCTGGTGTGGATGGTTTTCGGGGACAAGAGAATCAGCGCAAGCTGGTACCTGCTGGTGTACGGGTGACCATTCCCAGACATCCTTGCTTTTGGGCAACTGTTCAGCCTGCTACTTAAACTTGAAGTTGTGCTTGTGTCTTGTATCTTTGGTTTATCCGCATATTTCACCATCCTTGCTCTTCGTTTGAGTCTTTTATTAATTTTTTAAAACTTTGTGCCATGTTAAGCTTCCTTTTATTCGGCAATATTGTTTGTGCATCAGGTTAACTGGAATTAAATGACTCTGATGGTAGCTGATTTTGTTGATGGCGTGTTACAGTGGGTGTTGTGAGCGGCCGCAATCATGCCACCGCCTCCCCCACCTGGTCCACCTCCACCACCAGGCCCTCCTCCACCCCCTGGGCTGCCTTCTCTGGCTGCAGGGGGATCAGCAGGGGGTGATAATCGGGGCTTCCTTCTGCAATCAATTCGTCAGGGTACTAAACTTAAGAAAGTTGAAACTGTTGACAAGTCAGCTCCCCTTATTGCTGGTAAGTATACACTGTTAAATTTAGTATCTTTTGGTTGGTTTTATTTTATTTTAAGCTTGTATTATTAAAAGCTGCTGGCATGCTCTTATTTAAATTTTAAAAGTAATTGATGAATAATTTATAGTAATCAGTCATGCTTTAGGATTTAAAGCACAATTGTGTTATCTCTTTTGCTTGATGTTTCCTATTTTAATTCTGTATTGTAAAATTGTTGACCCAACCTAATCCTTTCAAAAATTACTGTTTTGAGTTGTTTTCAATATTTAATTTATGTTATATCTTTTAGGTAAAGTATCTGGAACTAGTGGGTCACCACGTTCCGGTAGTGCTGCTAATTCAAGTAGTGTAGGCAGTGTAAGGGCTCCTCCTAATGGATTGGGAGGCCTGTTTGCTGGTGGCATGCCAAAATTAAAGCCAACGGGGAGAACTCTTGGTAACTAATACTCACGTGTTTTTCTTCTTTTCTGTAATTTTTTATTTTGTTTCTCTTGTCCAATAATATGTCATAATGCTTTGCAGGTGGTGAAAATTCTTCCACTGCACCAACATCTCCTGCTGCTGCAACACCCCCACCGCCCCCATCAGAGGCACCAAGAAGACCATTCCCTGGGGACGTGAAGAACAGGGGACCTCCTCCGCAGCCGCCGCCAGCGAACCAGAAGCCTACTGGTTTAGCCACTGTAAGTGTTCTTTGTAACCAGTCTCTAATTGGATCATGTTCAGTTACAAAGTAATTCAACTCTTTAATGTCAGTTGGCCAATTATCTTTAAACTAGGTACTTACATGATTTGATTGTATTTTGGTTTTGTTCCTTATATTTGCAGAGTACATCTGATTCAGTCTTGACTGAACGAAGTCAAAGAGCAGCTCCTGTTTTACCGAACAAACCACCTGTCGGAGGTTATGGAAAACCTAATGTGGCACCAAAACCTCCTGGGATGGCACCAAACCCACCTAGTACACCACCTAATGCATCAGTTAGCAAGCCTTCTCCCCCGGCTAAGAAAGTAGCCAATGGTGGGCCTGCCAGACCAGCTGTTTCTAGAGCGCACAGTATGAGAGTTCCTCGCTCTCCACCAGTTGCTCCTCCAGCAGGTATTTCAATTATGTCACATCATACTTGAACTAATTTCTATACTTTACACCAGCTTTGCTATATTATGCCAATGCCGTTCTGTTAAAGACTTCAGTCTTATTGAAGATACTTTAAGCTGGTTCTCATTGTCTTCAAAAGCCTTTCAAGTTGAATCTCTAGATATTAACTTTCGTAATTTTTGCTCTAGGTCCTCTATTTCCAACATCTCCTCCAAATCAGGGAGATCTGACCCGCGCAGGACTGCCATCGTTTCACCAGTCTCAAGACTCATTGCATTATAAGGGTTCCAACCCGCCTCCCCCTCCGAGGACAGCAACACTGCCTTCCACTTTCCATAAGCCCACTGCACCAGCCCCTCCTCCTCCCACCAACCGCCCCCGGCCTCCAGTGTCCCGTCCGCCGCCACCCCCAACTAGACCTCTACCACCTCATGCACCTCCCCCTCCCCCACCAACAGCTGCTCCGCCCCCTCCACCTCATCGCACTGCTCCTGTCAAAGCATTCCCGCCTCCCCCTCCCGTAAGTATACATGGGTCTGTCTTCAGTTCCTAGTGCTATAAATTAGAGATTTTCTATTAATATCATATTTTTTTTATTTCTTTTTTAGAACCAGAGTTTGAGTGCTGCTCCTCCACCACCTCCCACAAGAAATTCCTCTATGAGAAATGGATCATCCATGTCATGTATTAGTAAGTCTGTTGTTGCTTTACATTAAATAATTGCTCTTTAAATGTATTGGTAACAGTTATGATAATTTTAACAATTATTCTGTTTCAGGTGAGATTGAAGCACGGTTTGTTGATTCATTTCATGGCATCCACGAATTTCCAGCACCGCAACAGTTTAAGAACTGCCCTAAAATATATAACAGCAGAAGTGAGTTACTAAGATTTCAAATATGGATCAGATAACACAAAATTTTCAGCTTCTCACCTGTGATTGTCTGTTGTTACAGCAGCCAAGCAACAGGCTCCTCAGCCTCCAAAGCAGCATCAGTTGCAAATTGCAGGAGGCTCATGGGCTCAGAGTACCTCGAATTGCTAGCGTCGGCTTGAGGCACTGCCCCATACTACTAGATGCCAGCAGCTGTTAGAAAGGAAGCATTGGTGGAGTCAGTGTCTGCATATTGAGTGGAGGTGGTGTCGAAAATGATTGTCAGTAACGTATGTATCATTGAGTACAACCCATGTGCATTGAAAGAGTCGTGATTTGTGGTTGCTGCACTGCAACTGATGAGGTCAATATTTTTGTTCCTTTAGTCTGTTCATTTAAAGCACAAAGCAATAATAAGAATAATTTTACTTTAATGCTATTTCCTTTAGCTTTATTTGGTTCATAGGTATTTTCTTAAAGCCTTTGATCAGTGATTTCAGACTGAGGAACAAAAAAGATACTTCTTACCACTGTGTTTTTATGAGGCCTTTGTAACTAGTGTCATGAGCACATTATGAAAGCATAATTTATATGAGTAGGTTGTTAGTGTACGCTAATAGATGACTCATGGAGTTTCTAGCTATTTTCATTTTTTAAACATTACCTTGACTTATAGTTGATTGTATTTGGCAGTAAGATATACGTAGGTCAATTGACAGCGTCCTTCTTATAGTGAGATGCGAAGAAAATTGCGATGTTTAGAGAAGTGATACATTCTTGAAGATAGCCCCTGCTGTTTCTTTTTGTTTTGATGTGTCTCTTTCTGCAACTTGGAAAAGTTTCAGAAAACAAGAATTTTTTTTTAATTTTTGTTTTTTTGTTTGCAAGTAAGAGAAGATGAAGAAACTTTGCCATTCAGTAGAATCTAGAATCATTGTTGGGATTGAATTTGAAGACTTATTTATCATTGTAACATCACGTATGTCCAGCATGCTGAGCTTTAGATTATTAACTGTTTAAAAAATTAGAATTTCCATGATGAAAGCATAAATTTTTTCAAGGATTCAAGATTTGGTTTTTTTATTAGGAAACTGAAAACTGAAAGTGCTTGTCCTTCGTTTCTAAGGCTAGTGAATTCATGCCAAAATTTTTGCTTCCTTCTCATTTTTATATGAGTTTTTGCGATAACATATGAAAGTTGCTGATTTGGATTTTGAAGACTTATCAATAACCAGTGAAATACAGCATTAAAGTTTTAGATGCTATTTGTCAGTGAGCTGTTTGTGTGGATATAAATGATTTCTCCTTTCTGATTACACTTCATTCTTTTGGTTCTATTTATTTCCATCTGCTTAAATGTAACTCTACACTGTACATGTTGTAAATAATTTGTTATAATGATTGTAACAGATTTTAAAGTTAAGTTTGTCGTACTAAATTTTTTGCTCAACATGTGAATGAGTGTTAAACATAATCAGGAACAAATAATTCACCCTAAGACTGCTCTTGTAAATTGAATGTGAATTTGTTGATACTTCAGTTGATATTCAACTGTTGATCTTTTTATTCTTGTTGACACGTTAAAAAATACCTTTCTGTGCATTTGGGTTGTGCTGCTTTGAATGCAAAACTGACAGTGCTTATAGTTTCTCATGCATATGTTACCAAGGTGAGAAACTGACTGCTTTTATTGTTCACTAACACTAAATACAAGAAATGGAAGGAAAGAATTGACTTCAAATGCATTTGTTAAACAATTACAAACTGTGCAGTTATGGCTGTGTTAGATAATATTGTTCATTTGTTAAAAGCTATGCACAAAAAATGAAGGCTTTAACAAGCATGACTGTTATTAAGTTCGATATCCAGGCAAAAGTAAAATGAATTGCTTTGTGGAGATCAGTTGACAATAATCAAAGCAAAGAAATTCCAAGATGTCACAAGTGGTTTTTATGCATGTACGATTGTGTGTGAAGTGGCTAAGCAATTCTATCGGAAAATTATTTATGCATTGCTTGCTGTCTGGACGCCTTTGGTTCTCTTCTGCCCATTCCCTCGCATTCTTACATTATTATTCTTCTTTCATTCGTAACAGTATTGTATCCTTTTAGTTTTATTGGCAAGGAATGCAAAGGTAAAATTTTTCAATATTTTTTGAATGTGAACCCAATTATTTGGTTATGGCAAATGCTGATTTGAATTCTAAGTGATATTACATGGAGATTTCGTTTTTATTTATGGTGCATTTTCTTCTCGTATGTATTTTGCTTTCAAAGATTGGAATATAAGTGACATTTTGAAAAGATGTCTTGAAGTACTGAAATCCTTATACCTTAATTTTATTTTTAGTTGCTACTGTATTTAATTGCATTTTTTCTATTACATTTTAGCTTTTTGAGCTCATCACGTTTTCTTTGACAGCATCGTTTGCAAAGTTCAGTATTTTGTGTAAGAGTATTGTATCACTGCCGAAGCGCTGTATTTGGAAGTTTTTAATACTTGTATGTATGGAAAAAAAATTTCACTTATTCTATCCTTTTTGTAGAGTCTGAACTTCCAATTGCTGAAAGATAGCACAATTTTCAGAAAGGATTTTCTAATCTCCGAAATACCTACTGCTTGTTGTTGGCTAGCATACACCGTATGTTTTGAATATGAACAGCTTTAGGCATTCAGCGCGGCTCAGATGCATCCATGTGCTTTATCAGACCATAAGTATGTGATGAGGTACAAGTAACGCTTTGTTTGCATATGTGATGTGTGAGACCATAACTAATTCTTTTTGTTCAAAATTCATGTTCATTAATCCTGAAATTTTCCCCAGTGCTGATGTGTGAAATCTTTGTTAGTACTTTAAGTGAAATTATCAGACTCTGTGCCTTTAGTTTACTTCTGTGATGACAAGTTTGGGTGGGACACTAATTATATGGGTAGTTTACTGAATATTCAGTCAGTAAAAATATTTGCAATCTACTAATTCATTCCTAATGTGAACATTAAAGTATAAATAAGTATGTATAAGTAGTTTAGTTCCGCCCAGCTGAAGTTTTTAGGTTTTGGCCTATGTGTCAACGTGCCACTTTGCTCTGCTTGGATTCACGTCAATCCTTACCATTTATTTGAAAGTACTGCCCTTTTCGGTAGTGATCATAATTCTATGTTTGTCATGAGAGGAATTCCTATCTTGTTTATGTCATCTGATCTTTGGTGGATTCCTAATAATGGAATAATGGAATAGTATTCTAGTATCCTAGACGTCAGGGATTGATGGAATATTGTGGGGTAATAGCTAATTGATAAGGAAAAGTGTCAGTCCAGTGATAGTGTCCGTGCTTTGTTGTCATAAATGTTGATGGTACTCATCATTGGTTGATTTGTAGAATTATCTTCACTCTTACTTGAATTTGTGCTAGTAAGCAAGCAGGCTTTTATGTCTGCACTTCCGCCTTTTTTGCTAGGGCAACTGATGTCTGACATCTAGCAGAGTGTGATTTGTGACCAAGCTTTTGAAGCAAGAATGCTTCACCTAGTCATATTTTCTTCTTTTACAGTATATTGATCCAGAATTGTTGAGAATTTGTAATCTGTAGGGCTGCTTTGGCTATTCAGGTGTATAATTGATAAAATGTATATAACCATCGAATTTTGTACAGTGATAATCAGTAAACGTAATCAGATATGCAAAGGGCTAAACAATATTATTATTTTTGTTCTTGTACTCAATTTAGGACTTGTACTATATGTATAAAAATGAATAAAATAACATATCTTCAGTAATGGCTCTGAGTATTCATATCGTCCTATTCTGGGTTTGCTAACATTAAAAGCTAAAGCTGGATGTACCCCTCAAAGAATAGACTGTCTCCTTATGAAATTGAAGAGGTCAATCTATTTAAAGTTGTAAACAGTCTTCAATCCTGAGGTAAATGAAGTTATGAAAAAGAGGAGCTGAAAACTTATGAGATTGTGACAACATAATTTAATATCTCAAACTGCACATCAGTCATTGAAGCAGTAGCAATCACAAACAAAATTTTAAAGAAAAAGCTAATAAAAAAAAACAACACATTTTTATTACAGAATTCAAAGCAAAAGTGCATCAAATTCTTCCTCAAGATTGCATGGAAAAATTCTACTTAAATATCATTTCATTATTAGTCAATGAGCAATGCCCTCTATGCTAATATTGCCTGCATCTTGATTTAGAATGGTTGGTTCTTGCTTTGTTTTCATAGTAGAAATGCCCAGCAAAATGTTGAGGCGGTCCATACCTATGTTGGACTGATTGGCAATCGCTTCCAGCTTGACTAAATCATTGCTAACATCACCCACCTAAAAAATTAAAGACAGTTAGACAGAGAACAATTTAGAATATAGAGTAATGTGCAGTTAGATTTACCATTTTCTTACATAATGATTGTAGCTTTGAAATCGTCTAAATTTCTGATGTTGATGATATACATGGCGCATCTGCCCGAGCAATATAAAAATTGCAGCCAGGCCTAGAATTATGGCAATCAGGCCCAGCAATCGCCTGGTCACGCGATGAATGGGCACCAGAACCATGCGGCTCCAGATATATGTACATCATACTTCTGCAACAACAATCAAATACATTAATAAAAAGTGATTGACAGAATGGATGTCAGGCTACAGTAATGGCCCATACAGTAATGGCCCAGTAGTTCTAGAAAAATGTTCCAATTTCTGTAGGATTTTTTAAAAGTATCAGGCATAAAACCTCTGAATCACTTGTTTTGAAACATTCCGTCTAGAATAAATCAGAACTTTTACATGGGGGAGAAGAGAATTTTGACTCTGAGGCTTTAGAAGGAATGAAATATCCCTTGCAAACATGTATCATCGTTAATGAAAAAGAAAAAAGAAAAACAAAGAAAACAGGGAAGCAAAGCATATCATATATCAAAATGACATTCCCTTCTTCGCTTAGAATTTCGACTGTTGCATAAAACTTAACCTCAGATTTAAAACAAGTTTTGTAAACAATAGTCCGACCTGTCAAATAGTCATAGTTTTTTGGGAATTGATGGCACATGTTAATTAGTTGCATCACCGATCGATTGCGTGGCCACAAAGCAACGCAGAGTGCATCGTGTTCGAAAGACGACACACTTTAGAAAATATATGTCGCCCGCGCCTCTCGCGCAAAAACCTTGCGCAGCGCAAATCTCTCAGCAACGTTGCCAGATCGCTTTAAACGTATATTTTTCATACCCCTACCACATTGCTCATGCTCATGTCAGATTGTTTTTGTTTTCTCTTCCCTTCTAAGTATTACATTGCGAATAGTATTTACCTACTTTGGAGTGTCCCGTATTTCATTTGCGAGCAAAATGCCTAAAGTACGGAGGAGTCGTAAAGCTCCACCAGAAGGTTGGGAACTGATCGAACCTACGTTGGACGAACTTGAACAGAAAATGAGGGAAGGTTAGGTTATTATCAGTTTTTATTTTCCTGACATGTATGTTATTAACCCCCTTTATTGAATTTGTTCAAAGCTTGTGCTTCTTGCCCTTTTTATTTTTCTTTCTACATGATTTATTCCTTTATGAAATGGTTGAAGCTATTCCACTAAAGCTGTCATTTCGTTTCGCATTTTCAGCTGAAAGTGAACCACATGAAGGCAAGCGTAAAGTGGAAGCTCTTTGGCCAGTATTTAGGATTCACCATCAAAAGTCACGTTACATATATGATCTCTATTATCGCAGAAAGGCTATCAGTAAAGGTAATTGTCCACTACAGTCTGATGCTGGCATGAAACTACTTGGAATAAATACGGTATAATGCAAATGATTCAACCTGTTTTTAGACCTGTACGACTTCTGTCTGAAGGAGAACATTGCTGATGCTAATTTGATAGCAAAATGGAAGAAACAAGGATATGAAAATCTGTGCTGCTTGAGATGTATACAGACAAGGGATACAAACTTTGGAACAAGTTGTATCTGCAGGGTACCAAAGGCTAAATTGGAGGAGGTAAATGAAATTTCATCTTCATGTCAATTCATCATTTTGTCTCTATTCTTTTTAAATCAATTGCTTGTAATATGTTGCAGGGGCGCATTGTGGAGTGCATACATTGCGGTTGCCGGGGCTGTTCAGGCTAACAATCTATTTTAGATGTACTTGAGCAAGTTTGGGTTCTGTGAAAATCAACTTGTTTAGAGGTCTAGGGTAATCAGAAAATTTTATTGGTCATTCCGTAGTTCTAAAAAATCTTATAATGAACTTCCCTTCAATATAAAAATACACATGTTATTTCATTATTACAACCTTTTTTTTTTTTATT
>CABIKL010002403.1:0-12671 GCA_902196195.1 Aptinothrips rufus
CCCCACCCCACCGCACCCCACCCCACCCCACCCCACCCCACCCCACCCCACCCGAGAGGGTCGCTCATGGGCCCAACAGGCAATTACGCACGTAGCCACGTCCACGTATGCCAAACGTATGCCGACATAAGCTGGTCCTGTGTGCTGGCTGGCTGAGGAGAGGAGAGGAGAGTTCTCGGTACGGCCCAGCCCTGGCACGGCCGTGCAGCGCCCGAGGCGTGCCAGCAGCGTGCGCAGCACGCCGCGCGATAGCAGCGTGCCGTGGAACACTACTCCCTTACCATATGCCTCGCGAGCAATTATCAAGAAACTCAAGCAAATGTTGCTGGAAAACAGCAGTGAGAAAGGCGCAACGATGAACGAATAAAACCCAGACTTTTGTCGCAACCCAAACGAGCAAACAAGAGAAAAATACTCTTAAGTTTGTTTTGTGACTTATTCCAAAACACGTTTTGTAGCTCCCTGCTCATTTTATAATGAGTCTATAATAACCTGCAAAAGTATATTTTACTGGATATTTTCGTACCTTGGTTTCTGGTTTCGGTTGGCCACATTCTAGGTTTGGTTTTTTATCCGTCGTTAAGCTTTGTTCGTGACAGTCACTTTTTTAGAGCAGAAGAAACGTGGGAAGTAGGTGAAAAACGTATCAAAAGTGTCCATGGAGAACAATGAGGATCACAGATCCGCTATTGAAATGGGGGAAAAAGTATTGTCGGTCAAATGGTTTTGTCTTTAAGCTATGAGGGGAATGACGGAGCACCTGAGCGGGTGATTAAACACTATTCATTCTCTTGCATTGTTCCTGTTCCACCCAGGGAAAAGCTCTCTTGATTCCATGCAATATTTGTTAAATTAATGCATTTTTTTGTCTTTTCTGAGATGATGCAAAAATTTGTTCATACATGACAAAAAATGCGTCAATTCGAGAACAAAATCATTAAATAAAGACATTATTTTTCTCAAATCAATGCACTTTTCGTCTTTTACGAGGACAACTTATTTGCATGATCCCACATTGCCTTGGTTCAAGAATTTATTTCTCTGGGTGCGACGATGTGAGCAATCTGCTTGCCAGTATTTCTGTGTGAATCTAAACTTTTTCGTTGGTTGTCTCTGTCGCAGTGCCCGCTAGTGACGTCTCGGGGCGACACTACTTGTTTTCGTCGGCCTGGTCTGTCGGCGTTGTAAACGCGGTCTGATCTCCTGGCAGTTCAGGACAGCACATCTTCTTTCATGTGGTGAGTGCGACTTCCTGCCCTGCAGACTAAGCTGACCTCGCAGCGAGTGGACTCCTCGTCGAAAGATAATACTCGTTGGCGGGTGAACTGTGCTTGTGGTTCATGGTATACAATATCGAAGACGCCCTGTCGGAAGCTCCTAGAAAAAAATACACATATGAAATCAAAAGCTGACCTTTTCAAATTTTCCGCTATTATTGAAAACAAAACTGACTAACTTAAGTTCCATTTTATCTCCAACGCGATTATGGGAAATTTTCCTACCCGTCTGTCATTCCGTACTTCAGTGCTTTGTCACACTGAAATTCTCCGTCCAAAGAGACTAGCGATACCCATTCTTTTCGTTTCTTTTCTAGTCCTTGACATCTCATATACTGATGGCAAGTGTCGGCCTCATGTCCGGTTCGCGTACATTGCACGTGTTTATTTCACCAAATTAGAAAGGCGCATGCACGTTTAGTTTTATTTCCCGTTAGATTTATGGACACACAGTCGTTAGCATTACGAGGTTCTTCGCTATACGAACACAGTCGTTAGTACGCTATGATGGTTGAAATTAGTTCGCAGTGCATCAACCCTTTTTTTTTTTGTAGTAGTAAGTAAATAGCTTGTGCTGCGTGCCGACGCCTCCAGGTCCAGGTGGCCCCTGAATGTTTGGAGCTCTGAGGAGTCTGTGCCCCCGCCCCGCCCCGCCCCGCCCCCTTCCCTGATGACTCACAGCCTTGGGCCGGGCCGAGTGTTGAGGAGCCCCCCGTGGGGTCGGGGTCGGGCAGCAGCCGGCCCGCACCGGCCGCCCTGGACGCGGTGTGGGTGTCCTCCTAGCGGCGAGTGCTCTGCTCTCCTCTGCCCGGTGAGCTGACGAGAGAGGCGACACGTCGCGGGAGACGAGCCGCGCCCCGCCCCGCCGGGCAGCCAGCCAAGCAGCCAGCCAGCACCCCAATGGGCCCATTGTGGGGAGCAGCTCCTCCCTGTCCTGTGCGCCGCATCGATCCCCCTCCACTCCCCTGCCCCCACCACGACCTGGTGCCGCCCCTCCCCCGGCCCAGCCTGGTCCGCGGCTCGGCCCCTCCCCCCGGCCGCGTCCAGCCAATGGCAGCGCGGCGTGGGGGCGACTCGCGCGCCGCCTGGCGGCCGAAGCGGGCCGCAGCCTAGCCGGCGAGCGAGCCGCGCTGGCAGGCAGGGCCGCGGGCCGGGCATCCTCAGTGCGTGCATGTCCTCTGTCTGAAGTGAACATGGCTTAGCGTGCGGCGGGCGTGTGGACTGACTGACGTGCAGTACGTCCCCGATGTGCGTGTGCTAGTGCCGCCGTGCGACGCGCGTGTGTGTGTGTGCGTGTGTGCGTGTGGATGTGACGCGCCGCGCCGGCTCCTCGTCGAGTGTGCTCCGAGTGTCGACAGTGCTGTGATGTTACTGGGTACCATGCAAGAGGACGGGCAGATCCTAGCGCCGGGCGCCATGGCCGGCGGCAAGGTTCGCGCCACCGACTTCTCCATTGCCGCCATCATGGCCCGGGGGTCGAGGGCCGCGCAGGCTCGGCCAGGGCGGAGTCAACGGAAAAACACCGGTACGTCCAGGAGGCCGGGACTCCCCGACGGCCACCCTGAGGATACAGCCCGCCGCCAGGGTGTCCTGGGTCAAGGCGATGCGCTCGGGTGCGCGCCGCACAAGCGTCATGGCCAGTGTTGTGGCTGCCGGCAAGTCGCGCTGAGGATGTGATTAGTGTTCCGGTGGTGATACACCTGTGTGCTCCGTGCGAAGCTCTTTGCTTCGGATCATCCCGCCAAGCTGCCAGTGACCATTGGACGCGCCCCCCGGCACCAGCCCCTCGTGTAGCCTCGCCGGCGTGTTGTAGCAGAGCAGAGAGCGGTCATGTGGCGGATACATTCCACAACGATGTGCACTGAATTACAAAGCTTCACGAATGAAATGCAATAATAATGACTTAGAAACTTTTATACAAGTTTCCTCAAAAATCATAAACTTGTAATTGGAATGTGCTAATACTGCTTGCGCAAGGTAGTAATCTGCCAGATATCTTCTAAAAACCAATGAACACAAGTGATAAATATATCGCACAGAACGTTCGACAATATTTATCACTCCCGTCGTTCGTTTTCAGAAAATGTACGGCGGTAGTGTTAATTTTTAACACACAATCTGTGCGATAATTTTTATCACTCACATGCGAGTATGAGTATCACATTGCATGTTCCCGTGTAAAATCAAGATGAACTTTTTAATCTTGAAGATGATCCTGAGATTATTTTGCATGTCTCTTATTAAACTTCGGGACAAAGACTTGTGTAAATGTATTGGAATAAGAACGCTCACATGAACGAGGCGAGGGTATTTCGTCGTCCTCGGGGCGGTCAGTGGTGCTGGACCACCCCGGAGCGACCCGGCGGGGCCACCAGTCGGCACCCCAGGGCACCTTCCTCCCTCTCCCTGGGCCCCCCGGGGCGGGGCGGGGCGGGGCGGGACCAGGCGACGTGACCTCGCCCTAACCTTCACTCTAGTCTCATTGTACGAGCAAGGATGTCGGACACAAACAGTCCATTCGGCTACACGGCAAATTAATGCTGAGTGAGAATATTGTCACGCCGATTGAGCGTCAGAGGACCTACGAAGTTCATATCACAAAACTTCGGTTCACTGAAGTACGAATCGAGGGATAAGAGCTTAAAATAGGCCAAATTATTTCAAGTTTTTCTATGAATGACATAACTTTGTTATCGGTTGATTCGCTGGGAATACCCTCAGCCGGTTTCTTTGGTTGCCATACGATTGGCCTGCTCTCAGAGAACTAACTCAACATCTGCCGCGCGGAATTGCTGAAGAAGTCCCGCGCCACCTAAAATAACGCATGTGAGGATTTTACTCGTTCTTGCTGAGGGGGAAAATGAAGACACGGGAGTTAGAGCGTACGTTTACGACTGTGCGGTTTTTGCGCCCGCTTCCGACTCGCTGCCAAGTGAAGAAGCGGCCAAGGTATCGAGCCACACTCTTTGCCTGGCCAAAAGATGCCAAAATTACGCGCTCGTCTCGAAATCCATCTCATATTGTTATTATTATTTTTATTATTTATTTTGTATTTACGTTACTAAATTTGAGTGAAATGCGGCAGCGCAGCAGCGCTCTTGCGTTCTGTGTAATTATTGCACATAAAAGTCCGGTTATTAAGCTAAACTATTTAAAAAGAACGCGCCCAAAGATTTTTCGAAACAAGGATGGTTTCTTGTTTCTACTTAAGTTCGTTGAAAAGTTGCAATGGGAGTTAAACCGCAAGGAAATAATTTGATGAAAAATACGTTCTTATGTTCGGCTCGCGTATTTTATTTGGTTTACTGGTATGACTGGAAGAAAAAGGACAAACGTGAAAAATTGGTATCGTTTTGACTGGGCCGTTCGGACGAGGGGCTGCGAGCTGTTGTTTGACAGGGCGCGATATTGGCTGGGAACGCAATGACAATCTACTTGTGACGATGAATTGCCATGCGACACGCACAGACAGTGCGCTACGCGACAGGGCAAGGGCGGGGCGGGGCGGGGCGTGGCGGGGCGGGGCGGCTCATAAGCCCACGCGGCACGGCACAGCGTCCCTTTGGCGCATTTTATGATTCGAACACAACTCAGCCTCATGATCTATTCGTCCTGAAGCTCATTCAGTGGGTATTGCATTATCGCATGGGAACGACCCTTTTACAAATTCATCTCGGTATGCGCGCACATTCCGTTCGTGATGCGGCTCCATGTCGTTGAATTCTCTCACTATGTGCGCGCGTTTTGGAGTGTAATAAAAACGAGGGAAATGAATACAAACGCCTGATGATTGTTACTGGAGTGTCATTAGCTTCGGGTGATGACTGTCGACATTATTATCGATCAATCGACGGTACGAGATGCTACCCCTGCGATAGCTTATTCGTGCTGTAATGCTCGCCGCCCTCAACCCGCCAGGCGAACCAATAAATGACGGTATCGCGTTACAACAACGCGGCGTGGCGTGGCGTGGCGCGTCCTGGCAGTCGTTTACGTTGCAGTCTCGCACTCATTACACTCGTGTGTGGCCGATTACTAGGCAGCAGCAGCAGCAGCGGCGGCGGCGGTGGCCGCGGCGTTGCTATTAAAAAGTGCTCGTCGATTAATTACAGCTGCGTATCGGAGTATGCTTCATGATGGCGTTGCGTTGCACCGCTGCACCTGCATACCGTATCATCTAGTGCGGCTATCGCTGCACATGCGTTAGTGATTCGCCACGAGTGATGCGTCTGGCGGGGATTTGTAGCGTTGTCGGCCGCCGAGTTCGAATCCCTCTCATCTAGTTTGCCACAGTTAGGAAAACGAAAACCCAGATTCTGACGCAGCCAAACCCAGAAACCATCGGGGTAAACGAATATCTTATTCGTTGTCGATCTGAGACCTATTCCAAAATGATCAGCGAAAAAGCTTCGAGACGCGTTTTGGAATAAGTCTGACATTTAAAAAACATTTTAAAATATTTCCTTGTGCTTGGTTTCTAAATTTCCCCAGAGTCTCTGTTTTGGTTTTTCTGTGCGGAAGCAGTGGTTATATCTTAAAACTGAGCATTGCGTCATTTTATTCTATGTTTATATTAAGTTTCTTTCCTGGACGCCGTTTGTCGATTATAAACTTTGCCACAGTTCCTTTCCCACCCCGCGTTTAAGTTCCTCCCGGTAGGGCGGCAATAGAAATAAGAATTGAAAGTATTGTTCTAGAAATATCTCGTTTGCTCTGCTCTGATTTTCACGCCGTGATTAGTTTCTAACGAATTTTACCCTTGCATTGATTACCAACGACTAGTCGAAAGTGGAGTAAGTCACTCCACTGCAGTATGCAAAATACGCAAAGAATATGCTAATGAGGTTGATTCCGTCGGTAATGGGGAGGGCGCGGTCTGATGGGTGGGGATGCACGAGGGATCACTATTAATGCCCGGGTGCCCGCAGCTCCCCCCTCACCCCCCACCCCCTGCTGACGTGTAGAAACTGAGCACATTCCGCGGCGTTGCGCCCTCAGCCCTCGCACCGCCCACCCCCTCGCCGACGCCATATCAACCCCTTCTCAGTCACTCCCCGCGCCCCCGCCGCCCCACCGCCCCCGCTGCCCCCTTTACGAAGCCCCACCCGCGCTGTCCCGACGCGCAGCGCAAATTTATTCGCGTGGCTTTACGGATTATCGCAAAGCGCGCGAACGGATCGCACGGGATGGCGCGGCGCGCGATTTGGTCCATGGAGCTGAGCGGCTGTCTCTGCGCAGCATCAGTCGACGGATGTCAAACCGCTCCAGTATTGTTTCAAATCACGTCACCGCCTGCCGCCTGGCCCCACCCCACCCCGCCCCGCCCTGCCCCGCCCTGCCCCGCCCCGCCCCGCCCCGCGAGTCGCGGCTGCGCCGGCTTTCGGGAATTAATTGTGACTGCTGCAGCGGCGTTTGTTTACATATTCGTTTCATATACGTATTCATGGTTATGGATTAGCCCCAGCTCTCGTCGCAGAATTAGCATTTGGAACGTTATGTTTGTTGATACCATGCGGCTCCGCGCAGAGCCCGCTGCCCCGCCACGCCCCGCCACGCCTCACGATGGTGGTGGGCTAGGTTTGGGGCGGGGCTTGCGGTGCGGGGATTACAAGGCTGGCCTGGAATGAATGGGAGGAGATGAGAGCGACGCGAAAACAAGCCGTAGTGTATATGCTCTCTCCGCGCTCCAGAGACTTCTTGGGATACATCGGGCTGAATCCAAAATGGCGGATGTCCGATGAGGGTTCTTGTAGCTATATGGAAATATGATCGACGAGGTTGAGAGTCTCCCGGGTGACGGCTTGTCTGCTGCAGGTGGCCAGGTGTGCGGGGGCGGCGGGCGGTGGGCGTTGTCATGGTAACCGTCACGATGACTGTGAGACGCCGTTATGGCCGGCATTGTCCGCACCGGGCATCCATAAGGATCCATACGATCGCACTGCTGCTGCTGCTGCTGCTGCTCCTGGCCCAACAATCGATCTCCTGTTCGATTGTTATTGGAGCGACCATAAGAATGACACGCTCTAAACCTGTCAATAAATATTTTCATATCGCGTCTAAATCATGTATGGACGCGGGACGCGGCCGGCCGCCGCAAAGGAGCGTCGCAATTGCGTCGCGACGCTGAATGCGACGCTGAATGCGACGCTGGGAGGTATCGATACGGCACGGCAGTGCGATTGAATTGGAATGGCTCTTCTGAGAAGGAGTGCCATGTCGCCATGCGTTGCCTAACGGCAGCGCGGCTCGGCGCGGCGGCTGACTCTTCTTATTTAAATTTTTCAATCACGGAGCGCGTCCACATAGCATGGGCGCGTTGAGTGAGGCAGGTCAGGTCTGCTGGCGTCGAGGGGTCAGTCAGTCGTGGAATCATGCGTACAAGCAGTGTACAAACTTTCGGTGATTTTGTCAGAAATGTCGATGCTTTACTTCGTTTTCGGCAGAAAATGAAGATTACCGAAACTATTCAGTACTGCAAAATTGTCATAACAGACCAATAGCATTGAAAGTCCAGCTCAGTTGTTGACTTCTTTCGCCGTAATGCGATGTAATACTGATGTTCTTACTTCGTTTTCGAAAGAAAATGAAGATTACCGGAGCTTTTCAGTACTTCAATTGTCGTAACAGACTGAAGAAGTTCAAGCGCAATTGTTGATTTCATTCCCCGTATATTATGGTCGAGTGACTGACCCTTGGGGTGGCGTTGCCTGGCAGAGTCGATGAAACGTATTTACAGCAGTATTGGCGTGACTGTTGATGTTGGAACGCGTGTTAGAATAGACATTCCGCTAAAGCAAGAAAAGAGAAGGACCTGAATGAAAACCAAAGGATGAGGATGAGGAACTTAGGCCGCGACGCTTCTAAGACGCCCCAAGAAGACCTCCAGCATCGGACCGCAGCCTAGTTTTCTCATACACATCCTTTACTTTTTATTCAGGCTCTTCTCTTTTCTTGCTTTAGCGGAATAGTCTATTCTAGTCTATGTTTGCTGTGTAGCGGGGAGCACAGCCTGTCTGTCGGCTTGGGGAGGCGATGAGGCGATCCCAGCACTGCAGTGTATGACACAGGGCAGCCAACAGCAGCTGCTGGAATCATCTCCAACTACTCCTCCTCCAACAATTACGGAAAACAATTGACTTACTCCGCCGCGTAGTTCCCCGCCCATTGTTGAGGCTCCCATGGGAATGAGCATGGCGCTGCCCCGCCCCTCCCCGCCCCGCCCCGCCCCGCCCCGCCCCGCCACGCCCCGTCCTATCAGACCGTTGAGAGGCGTCGCTTGTCGTGAGTGAGAGAGAGATCTTCATTGTTTCACACACAGGTCTATCGGGTCCGGTCTGTGAAACTGAGCGGATCGACATGGGAGGAGGTTTGTTTGGTGTCATTATCATCGTCATTGTTCGAGTGCCGTCGTTGGACGCAAAAACACTGGCGAATCGTCGGCCGACAAAGAGAAACAGCCAGCCAGCCAAGTGTTAGAGGTACGACGTGCAGGGGGACTAGCAATCAATACCTTCGATTCATTAGCTGTTTGCGACGAGGACGAGAAACTAACTTTACCTCTACTCCCTAAGGGGACCTTTACAAATTACGTAACGCATTTTAGGGGGTGAAGGCAATCTGATTTACAATGACCTTTACAATTCTGTATTCTTCACGAAATGTCGAAATCGGGAAGAAAACTGTCTATCCGCATGTTGAGGAGAGAAGCACTATAGGGGGTTGAGAAGTCGTCGAGATCGCGTTACGTAAATTGTGACCTGTCCCTTATGCTTGCGCGGGCAGCTCCCTAAAGTAGGTCTCCTCTCCTCTCGTCTCCTCGCCTTGGGTCGAGGTGGCCGTTTTGGGCAGAGTAGGTAGTACCCGCGGGATGAGCGGGCGGCAACAATGGTGAAGATAATTTGAAGGCACGGCACCGCGGTACGTCGCTATTGTTGTCGAGGTGACACTCGGAATAAGACCCTGATTTCAGACCTCGTTACTCAAGTACACCCAGCAGACAGACGTCCCTGCCTGCCTGCCTGCCTGCCTGCCTGCTCTTCGCGCGCGGCTGACTTTGTGCGACGCGTCTCGTCCCGTCGTAATTGAAAGGGTTAGCGACGGAGAAAGAGTCATGCAACCAGAGTGTCTGCTGACGTTGAGCTGGGCGTGGCGTGGCGTGGCGGGGCGGGGCGGGGCGAGGCGGGGCGGGGCGGCGGGCGCTGGTTGGTGATCGATGCATATCGCGCCCATTTGGCCGCCATTAGCTAGTTGGTGCATCGACAACACGCCTGCTCAGAGCCTACCTCACAGTGCACTCCCTCAAATTAATATCAATGTCTTTGCGAAAGCCACGGCGAAAACAACTAAACAAATGCGGAAAATTGCGGTCATGTAAGGTACACAACTGAAATTTTGAAATTGACTCAGGTTAAATAAAAAAAAGACGAAAGTAAAGATACAGTGCTTGAGGCGAGGCTTGAGAGCAACAAAAATCAGACAAAAATATTTGCCAAGATGCAAAAAAATTTGCGATGTTTTTCACGCCTGCGTGATGCGGAACTCCATTTTGGCGCAGCCAGTGAGATCACTCTAATTGTCGTCATGGTCTCGGTTGATAATTGCAACACTTCTCTCACGTCTCTTCGCCCCGCCCCGCCCCGCCCCGCCCCATCCCGTCCGTCAAGAATTCCAATTATAACGTAGCATCGCCGACAACGCCACCTTCCCGGGGCCTTCCGCGCCCTCTGGCCCCGCCCCGCCCCGCCCCGCCCCGCCTCGCTGGGGGCCAGCTCGCCTGCATCTGCCGGCGCCGCTGCTGTCCTGGAAATTCAATTCCACTTTGGCGCTGAGAGCCGCGGTACTTCGACCCTCGCGCCAACTTGGTCTCTTCCGGAGTGACGACCTGACCTACCCCTCTCCCCCGCACCAAACCACCCTGTCGAGTGACATGTCGACCCCTTCCTCGTGACGAGTAAGTCGCACTCCATCAAGTTCATGGTGAGGCGGAGTACTGACAGCCAAACTAAAGGAAACAATGCTTGCTTTCATAGACATAGTTTCAATATTTTTGAGCCTTTTCTTTCTTCGCCCAGCATTTTGCCGTGTGAGTGCGGCAGCGCGTTACCTTAGCTCACTCTATAGTTTGTTTCGCCCGCGCGATTATAGCTGCAGCTTGCTCTTGTTGTTGGTCCGCGGAATGTGTGTGTGTTTTACGCCTGTGAAAAAGAAAAACTTAATTTGAAATTTTTACTGCTATGGGTGTGAGCCTGACGGAACTAGCCGGCTCCTCGCTCTACTAGCTTCCGTTGCGTTTCGTCATATTTGCCTTTTCTGCCTGCTTCTCCTGTGAAAACTGAATAACGGATCTCTAAGCAGCAGAAATTCCGCCCAACCGGGTAGAGATCTCCTTGGTCCCGGACAGCACAGTAAGTCACATGACCGGACAAGCTCCCAGTTATTATTGGGGCCAAGTATTTCTCGTCGTGCGGTTCCACCATTGAATTCTCGCACTTGGCGACTAATGTAATGACATCAACGAGACATAGTAGTCATAATTCTAAAACTCCTCTCAATCAAGCCATATCATCGCTGAAAAACGATTTTGTCACCTTAACGAAAAAACATTTCGCTACGAAAACTTTCATCTACCCCGTTTAATGAAAGTGTGTGTCAAACTGATGATATTTTATTTTCTTCAATTGACTTAAAAATGGCGACTCGAAATTCGCGCATGATTACACTTGCACTCGATTTTTTTTTCCCAGCAATAATATTCTTGACGACACAAACGTTTTGCTAAATTTTCATCCGACAGTTCACCAATCGACGACCAATAAAATTATAACGATAATTGACTATATGTACTGTAATTTTTCGTTTGAGGATCGTTGCTTGCAAACTTTTGGCAGGGCAGCGGTCGGTCGGCCCACGGTGCGGCGCTGGCCAGGCGAGCGGGGATTGGAGCGTGCCTTGTATGATCTGAATCTAAGCATCCAATTATGAGCGCTTTATGATACTTATAAAACACCAATCTCTGGCGAGCTCTGGCGCACGGCGTGGCGTGGCGTGGTGCGGCGTGGCGTGGCGTTGTGCGGCGTGCGGTACCCGCAGCTGAGATAGCACCTGTCGTTGCATCTGCAGACGGATCGCTTCGCAGCTGAAGATGGTAGAGACATCAAGGGTAGCAGCAGTCTGCGAGCGGAGAGGGCGTGGCGGTGGGGGGAGGGGGGGGGGCGGTGCCGCCAAGGGCAGGAGGAGTAGGTACCCGAGGCACAGGTACTCAAGTACTCACATGCGCGTTGAGTACCTGTAATGGAGTCATCCACGCAGGCAGGCAGTGCGAGTCGGGTACCTTCTGACGGGCAGGGTGGCCGGCGGCGCGGCGGGCTGCCCCGCGGGGTATACGGTCCCGGGCGACGTGCCGGGCGCCGCGAGGGGGGCAGTATCTCGTAGCGTCTCTACCAGCGCGACGCAAAGGTCAGCTAGCTGCAACCCTTTGGCGGGGCGGGGCGGGGCGGGGCGGGGCGGGGCGCCGATCACATCTTGAGCGACAGGGTGTGCAGAGCGGCGCGAGGAGTCAGTAAGAAGGCGGCCCGGCCCGGCCCGGCCCGGCCCGGCGCTGGAGAACAATGCACCATAACTGCATGCGTCGCTTTACGACTGCGCGTCTTTTGTCCGTGCCGACAGTGCGCGGTACTGGTCAGTGCGCATGCGCGGTGAGGGGCCCCCGGGGGGAGAGGGGGGGGGGGACGCAGCGCGGGGCACAAAGTGCACATTCTGTCAGCCCCTGTGCTGGCTCGGGCTGGGCGCCGCGCCCCTTTGCTCTGGCCTCCCCTGGTGGAAGGTAGACTGCCACCTATGCGTTTAGAACTCGGTATGTGGAACCATTCTCTGCAGCATCTCACACAGTACCAATAAGGGGTCGTCCGTAAATTAAGTAAGACAATAAGCTGTTTGGCCCCCTTCCTCCCCCTGGTGAGACGAATGCTTTGGTATGGGACCGTAAGATAGACCCCCTCCTTCCCCTAAGAGCCTTGCGTAATTTATGGACAGCCCCTAATCTGCGTGTTGCTTACCTAGGATCAGGCCGCTCGGCATAACTTTGTGTCTTTCTTTCCCGCTCCGATCTCCTGTCCCGCGCGGGAACAGTAGCGCAGCTTTCTGTAAAATAAACAAAACTAGAAGCAGATGATGGAAATCATCATAAAATAAAAATAGTGAAGAGGG
This sequence comes from Aptinothrips rufus, assembly GCA_902196195.1. NCBI lineage: Eukaryota > Metazoa > Arthropoda > Insecta > Thysanoptera > Thripidae > Aptinothrips > Aptinothrips rufus. The sequence continues at coordinate 12,483 of CABIKL010002403.1, forward strand.
AACTGAAACAAAAACGAGGCGCCGCCGCGCATCATAACAGAACGGGGAAACATTGAAAGTGGAGCAGCCCGGGCCTGGCGGCGCAGATCAAAAGAAGCGTAGCCGGGCAGTAGGAGATGAGAGGAGCGACGTTTTCTCTCCTTGTCTGTCCATCCTCTCTCTCTCTCTCTCTCTCTCTCTCTCTCTCTC
>CABIKL010002404.1:0-12668 GCA_902196195.1 Aptinothrips rufus
TCCCCCCCCCCCCCCCCTTATGTATACGGCTTCCCTCGCTATATTTAGCTCGCCAACGCGGAGAGCGTCCAGGAGGGCTGAGGGCGACGGGGCGGCTCGAGGGCGAGGTGTCGTCGTGTCCGCACCGATGTGCACTGCTCCGCATCATGGATGTCATCACAGGGCTGTGGGCCATGCGGGCAACGCGAAGGGTCCTAGGGGAGTGGGCACGACCTGTGTGCCACCAGTCAGTTCAAAGGACAGCAGAGTGTTGGTGAGATTTAGCGCCCTGATCATGGGTGCCGACCTGTAGTTCGACGTGTACTCCATGTACCTAATCAGGGACGCCCATCGTGGGGTTACGGTAGGGCAATTGCCCTACCGTCTTTTCAAAAAGGGAGGGAGGTTCAGGGCCCAAAAATGGAGGTAAAAGGGAGAAAAAGAGCTCAAAGAGGGAGCTTTTTGGGGGAATTCTGTCGTTTTGCCCTACCGTCCTCAAAACAAATGGGCGCCCCTGTACCTAATGAAGGCACCGGGGGAGGAGCAGTCCGTCCTCGTCGTCCTCATCGCACCGCTACCTCCCACACTTGTTGTATATCGGTGCAACAAAAAACGATCTGCAGCCAACGCGCTATGCCGCAGGTTATACTTACACAAGTATGCATTATTTTCTTCGCGTACTTGATTGCGCAGAACAACTGTGCACACTGCGCACATCGTCGTGTGTAGGACCGGAAAGCCGGGGAGTGCAGCGCGGCGCCGGTCGGCCGAGGAACAGCGCCCCAGCATGCTTTGCGCCGCTTATTTTTCCCCCTATCAATCTTACCTTGCGCCTCTCTCTCTCTCTCTCTCTCTCTCTCTCTCTCTCTGCCTCCTCCCACCCCAGACTCCCCTCCCTACCCTCCTCTCATCCCCCTTCCACCCGTACGTCCCACCCTACTTGCACCCTACCTCTCTCCCTTTTCATCCACGCCTTCCTCTCCCTCCCAGAACTCCCACCCCTGTACCTCCCACCCCATCCCAACATCGCACCCTTACCGCTCACCCCTACATTACCACCCTGCTCGCCAATCCAGTCGAAACATCCCTGCGGCGGACATAAGCCCTGAACCAAATTAGTTCGCGTGAATAATACACTCTGGGCCGAGCGCATGGAAACGAGGGTGAATAGGACAATGTGATGTTATGAGCGAACGCGTTGTGTGATTACGATGATCTGCTCTGTTAGTGACGTGTGTATGTGCTCAGGCGCGTGCGGATGAGATGTAGTCTTACGGAGTTTGTGTGAGTGCGAGAGAGACAGGCAGGCGAGAACCCCCCTCCTTGCATCGCCACCCCTGATCAGGGGCGCCAGTTAGTTCGCAACTCACACAAGAAACTTCGTATATCATGAGTGTTCTGGGACATGATCCCATTGCTGGCAGCATTCGGGGGAAGTTTGCATATTCGGTCTGTAAACGTCTTTACACGAGCTGCACTTTGAAAGAGTCATTACACAGTACTAACTATACACTGTGTTTTATAAGAAGGATCTACCTACGTTGATTTATTGATCCTTCCCACAGGTGCACTGTTGTTTGGAGGAAGGATTATTTTCAATTAATTGACATGCACTACTGCAAACGCACAATGTACGAAAGTTTGTATTATCACGGCGTTAACAATGCTGTTTTCTTGTTTCAGGTTGGTACTCGGTTGTCAGCGAGCAGCTGCGACAAGTTTGGAGTAGAGTGTTTCCCGCCGCTGTTGTATGGGGGCCCTTTGCCGCTCTTCTCGTGACCAAGTAAGCTCAGGTCATGATGCTGCTAGTCGGTTCTCATCGCTTCCTGTTCGGTTATCTGCTGCCGCCCCGTGCAGCTCTCGCTGAACACGAACGGGATGTAATTCCTCTAGGCCGGCGGGGAGGACAGGGCACTGCAAAACTCACTTCCTCTATTTGAAGGAAAATACTTTAAATACTTAAAGATTTGGATTGTGGAACCTGTCCATTGAAAGCTTTTTTCTTAAATTAAAAAAATAGTAAAAAATTGTCCTTTTTTTTCTCAGAAGTATTGGACTGGCGATGCAGACGGAAGTTAAAGAGGAAAATTCTTAGTTTTTGACGATTTTCACAAAATGGCGAGTAATCCGAAGAAAAGAAGGGGGAATCAATTCAACGGCATTGCGCTGCACTCCGCCTTCACTGTGGGAGGTGGAGTGTTCCTCGAATACTCCGCCGCCCAGAAGGAAGGCAAAACGCCACGTCTCTCCCTGTACGTAGATGTATTCCACAATATTGCCCCCCCCCCCCCTTTCCCAAGCCTAATTATTCCCTAAATACGAGCCTGTCACTAAAACTTTCAAATAAAGCGCTTGGGTTTTGCAGAGGAGTAGTGGGGCGTGGCGGGGCTTGGCGGTGCAGGACGGCGCTGTGTCGTGATACCTGCTTTACATACTACATAGTCGGGCGGTCCTTGCCAGCTCCAGCGTAAGGCATTATGCGGGATAGGCAGAAGCAGCGCAAAGCATGCTGGGGCGGGGTTCCCGCTGGACGGCATTCGGACCCGGTGTAAGATGACAAAGTCTGCCTTCTCGACCGCCGCGTCGGCACTAAACCTACCGAGTAGTCCGCGCAAGACGTCCCGCCCCCCAGAATGCTTTGGGCTTCTTCTACCTGTTCCGAATACTAGGTTAAGGATCCATATCAGCCAGCTCCGGTCAGTGACGTCACACTGCTCCATCGCCCGACCCCGCCCTATCAGCGGAAGCGCGGTGGATTTCCCTGATGAAGGTGCACCCCACCACCCCGCCCCACCCCGCCCCACCACGCCCCACCGCGCCCCACCGCGCCCCACCGCTAGTCAGCTCTCTGCTCCTGATAAGAAACTGTGCCATCTTGTTGCCTGCCGCTAAAGTTGAACGCGGAACTCCTGAAAGTTGGTCGCCGTGATTTAATTAGAGGCCGTCGCATCGTGCGGATGAAGGGCTGACAAAAGGAGTAATCACGTGGCGTGGCGTGGCGTGGCGTGGCATGGCGCGCTGATGGCGTCCCGATGGGTTCACGGTCTCTCGCCCCGAGCCTCGGCCCTAGCCGGTCACAGCAGGCCACGCCACGCCACGCCAGGCCAGGCCACGCTAGGACGGACTCTGACAGACAATGCAGAAGAGATCTCGAGTGCATTGCAGCCACTAATTATTATTGGGAGCGACCTGCTGTGCTCAGGGGCAGACAAGTGAACGTGTGAGTGAGATGGAGTCTTTGGGCTTAGCGTCAGGGCGAGTGAGACAGGCCTCGCATCCTTCTCGCACACGAACACACATGGTCGCTCTCACTCGCTTCCTCCCAAGCACGCCTCTCGTGGGCTTAGAGCACTCTCCAGTCCAATGTCAACGGTTGTGACAGACAAGAAACGGAAAGAGACGCAGGTGTGTGCTGAACAATGTCTTAGTCCCGATCTCCCACGTCAGACCCCCTTCAAATAGAGCAGCTTGAATTTTCACATTTTTAACCCGGTATTCAATCAGCAAAGACGGGATTGGTTATGCGTCGAACGGAAGGAATACATTTCAAAATCTGTAGCTCAAGATTTGAAGGTTACATTCAAACCCCAATGCCAAATCTCAGGGATGTTTAGTGCACGATATACGTTCTTAATTAAGTTTGCTTCTCACCACAACCTTCAAAAGTGTACATCCCCTTCTTTTATTATTCCGGTGCTCGTTTTGTTTTGCAGAACAGGAGCTTGAAGTAAAGTAGTTATTCGAGGCACTAAACTTGCGGAATGGTCGGTCCAGTTTCGTGTCCCCGGAAGCTGCTGTTGCCATCAATTAATCTCGAATCGGCTGGCTGTCCTGGCGTCAAGGCCGCGGCCTGGCCTCCAGCCGAGCCTGTAATGTCGTTAACGCCCTGGCTGCCCTGGCTGGCCGCCCTGGCTGGCCGCCCTGGCTGGCCGCCCTGGCTGACTGCTGCAGCGCAAGGTGTTACGAGAGAGGAGTGATCTCATTAGACGCATCTTGTTCTCCCTTTCAATGCAGCGCAGTTATAGCGGCTTGAATATGAAAGAGGAACAGAGCAGCGTCAGTCGCGGAACTTGAAGTCGATAATCGAGACGTATTGTCAACAGCCGCGCAGCCCGTCGCTATTGCGTGGTGTTTACAAGGATTTTGCTTTTCTTTCAAGGGATCGTGGATGATTGCTTTGGAATCCAAGGGAAGCATCCTGGAATCATAAGGAACACTTCCATGAAATTCAAGACACTCCCCTGGGTTTTTTGGAAATTTAAATCCACTCTATCGTTCGAAAAATTATAAATATTCCTGAATTTTAATCAAGACAAGAATAAAGAGGAAATGGTGTTACTGTGTGATGGACAACCGAAAGAAATCGCACTCCCTCAAACGGCCACTGATATTTTGACGACATCAAAGGCACGCAAAGCAATTCATCATCCTCTGCGTTCCGAAACAGTTCTAAATTCAACCGAAACCTACAACTTCTTACCCTTCTCCGCTACCGTATAACAACTGGGCTACCCCCAGAAAGTCGATTTTGATTTTGTTGGTGAGGTTCTGTTATTTTGTTTTAGAAAGAGATGATATTGTTATGTCAATATCCGGTCTCGTGATCTAGTGCATTTAGACCTGTTACGAAGCCATCATGTCAGAGGAAGTCGGCACGCCGTCTTGAGGTCGCTGCTGTCCGTCCTGCCGTCACCTCAGTAGGGACAGTACACTGTCACGTACCGTCACGGTAGTCACGGCTTGTCACGCCTACTCCCCCCCCCCCCCCCCCCCCCCCCCCCCCCCCCCCCTGCGTTGGGCGTTATCGCAGTCGTGACGTAACCAGTCGTACGTGATACCCACGGCCCACGGCACGTAACGTCGGAAAAAGGAGTAAATTATTGAGACTGTTGGACTTGGAATCTGGGATTAGTTAAGAGGATCCCAAGGCTCAGCCTTAGAATTCGTCGTCAGAACGGCGACGCAGACGCTATCTTCCAAGGGGGACTCTAAGAATGTACGTAAGAGTTACAAACAGGCCTTAAAAATCAAGGATTTGTTTTTAACGTGCGCTGTGCGATGTAAAGTGACGAGAATCCTCTGGCAGCAGAGCTTCTTCTTCTTCGTCTTCTTCATACTTCTTCTTCTTCCTCGTCTTGTTATTCCTCTGCGAGAGGAACTGAACGCGAGCTTTGTGAAATAACGATGTGTTGAAATTGGCGTACTCGTTATTTGCTCTCTAGTCGCGCTCGTCGAGACTGGGGCTGCGGGGTAGTCGTTTGCAGAATCATTCACTTTCAGTCCTTTCGGCCAATCGCCGCAGGACTTGAGGCTTCCCGCAAGCGGGAGCATGAGGCTGGAGAGGACAGCACATCGGCACGACAAACTCCCCAAATTTAGTTTCGGGTGACTCCAATTTGAATCTCCCGCGTCGCGCTGCGCTGCTCGCTTTTGTGGCGCTGCTCTCCAGCAGCGCTGCACGCTCAGATAGATCGCCGACTAGATTCGTATTACGACACAGCCTAGGCAACGAGTCACGAAGGCAAGCCAAGGCGTTTTGTACCCGCCGAGAGCGGCCGGCGAGCGGCGGCTCTGCGTGGCGTGGCGTGGCGTGGCGTGGCGTGGCGTGGCGTGGCGTGGCGTGGCGTGGCGTACACACTTCACGGGCCACCCTCTTCATATTCAAAACCTTTCATTGTGGCGGGCGACAAAGCACAAAGTGGGTATGGTGGACATGACTTGTCATGCTCTGCTCTGGGACATTCTTGCGCTCTCTTTCTCTTTCTGTTTCTCTACCCCCTCTCCACTCCCCTTTCTCTCGCTCTATCTCTCTAATCCTCTTTCGTTCTCTTTCTTTCTTTCTCGCTCTAATTTTTATTATTATTATTATTATTATTATTATTTATTTTTTTACCAAAGGTCGAATCCGGGAAAAGAGGCAAGCGCATTGACCACAGAGGCGTACCTCCTGTAAATGCGAGAGAAATGAGGATGCACGCCTTCCTATCTCTCTCGCACTCAGACAAACTCCATTAAGAGTCTATCTCAGTCGCACGTTTCCCAGTCCGCCCTTAGGTTGAGATAAATACCCGAGGGGATGATCGCTTGCAGAACAGCAAGTACAAAATTTGAGTGTCTGCTTCAGGGAGCAAAGTAATCAGCAGTGGTCAGAGATAGCACAAGTGCATCCATATAACATCTTCTTTCATTTTTTTTCTCTGATGTAATGTGATGTAATCATGTCGCATGCGTACACATTTTGATGAACTGCGATCTCTCGCCTCAGATGAACCTCAGATGAAGCCTCATATGAAGCCTTATTGGCAGCAATCACTGCGAATAAATGTCAGGGTCGGATTCAGACGAACTCTCTGTGGGGGGAGGGGTCGTGGTCGTTGTCGTCATTCTAGGCACGACCTCTCTGATTGACAGCGGAGAGAACGTAGAGTAAAAGTGGGCAGATCTTAAGCGCCATCCTTATGCAGGCTTCCCGCCATTCTAAACCTGAAACTCGCGAGCACGCGCATCTCTAGACGTAGTCGTCTGTCATCCAGGCACGGATCCAGTATAGGGCCAAAGTTAGATCTATCTGCGCAACTTTCAGCCTGAAGTAAGCAAATGGTGCAACGTTGCCCCCCCCCCCCCTTTTAATATATCCGTAAGGGGTCGTCCCGGATGCGAGCCCGCTGCCATGTTAAGGTGTATGTTAAGACATGCACGGGCCAGCTAGGCGCGGAGCGACTCCCCTTAGACTAGGCCCATTCGTTGAGCATTGAAAGTCTCTTGGGCGAGGAGTATGTCGGGCAGGGCTGTGGTTAGTACGCCCCGTCACGGCGCGTCACCGTCGGGGAAAGTATTATTAGCGTGCGACACTCAGGCTCCACCCGAGCCGAGGGGTTTCACCCCATTAGAATGCAATGTGTGTGCCGGCCGGACTCTGTGCGGGCAGGGCTGGCGGGGCGTGGCGGGGCGTGGCGTGGCTGGGCGGGGCGGGGCGGGGCGGGGCGTGGCGGGACAGGGCGTGGCTGCTTCTGGTGGCCCTACACCTACAGTCTGATCGCCATTGTGGAACATGTGGCCCGTTGGGTGGGTAGCACAGAGCAGAGGACACAAGGTGATGGAGTTTGGCTCCACCCTGTGCACACCACGCTCAGCCACACGGCTGGCTGGGGTCGGAGTGGTGGGCTGTTGCGATGTGCGGCGACCTCAGCCGTCTCGGGTTCAAACATAGGCCTACTAGGGTAGTTGTCGATTCGATCGAGAGCTAGTCTTCTATTGTCCGCGAGACCGTATCGCTCGAGGACAAGAAGCTACTGTACTTGTTGTTGACAAGCGTTTATCCTCTTTGAAAGCAACTGCGAGAAACAACTCAACTCTTACTTTTTATTATTCTGAAACGCGCAAGACTCGTACCTGTGACGATTCTGACTCGGAAAATAATTTGTGAAAATCGCAAAAAAAATCTTGGAGCATCCACGCCTTGTACGCGACATGTCAGCATGGAGGAAATGCTTTGTGCCTGGCAAGAGATTTTCTTCACCTCTTTTAAGAGAGATGCACCGGGCCACTTGTTTCCTCTCCCTTATAGTCGCTACACAAGAAATACCAGAAATGCTTCGCGAACGGACGACGTGAATTGAGTCTAGGGCGAACTTAAGGTGCTGCCTGTCGCCCACGTGTCGAACAGCAACACTCTTGGCGGCATTGTTATCGGCGTCTTATTGCAGATCTTTGCGGTCGTGGGAAAGAAATATATCTCCGCGGCTGGCCCTGACAGAACTTGTGTGTGGCGGGTGTGGCTTAGTAATCCCAGCCTGCTCTGTGGCGTGGCGTGGCGCGGCGCGGCGTGGCGTAGCGCGGGGAGTTAGCAGCCACCTGTGCTCTCGGCAGGTGTCCCAGCGCGCGTTTACCGCCCACGCTTCCCCCCCAGGAACAGGCCAGTGGTCCCGAAGGATAGACGGGAAGGGGATGAACGTGTCCGGGAGGGATTTGGTCGTCCTTTCATTTTCGAAAGGATAAGCGTCTTTGCGGCGGCCCCTGTAAATTGTTTCGCCGTTTCGCGCCGGTGGGCTGCTGGAGTAGAACTGACATGTCGGTGTGATCAAGGTGTGATGTTGCTCAGGTTCTTGCCCCCACGCTTCGCCACGCCCCGGTGGGCCCCCCGCAGGCCCCGCCACGCCACGCCACGCCACGCCACGCCACTCCCCTCGGGACCGCGCTGCGACGGGCAGCTCCGTGTCCGCCACCGCTTTCACGTAAACTTGGCCATCAGCTCAGGCCGCCCCCTCCCCCTCCCCCTTCTCTCGCTGACACTGACACTGAGGGGCGATCGATCTCCACCACACTGTCAGATAGAAGACTGCTATGGCCTGTCTGTGACGGGACGTCATGCGAGATCAGAGCGCTCCGATGTTCAAACGTTCCGGTGTTCCGGCGTTGCTGAATTTCGACTCTCCACCGACATAAACATGCAGTTCAAAAACAGCCGAACAAAAAAAAGTACTATCACTTGGTCATTTGAACCAAAACGTTGTCGTTTGAGTATCCGTTCTGAACCATCGTTTCTCCCGCCACGTCCAATCGTTCCGACGCCGTATTATTCAAAAGTTCAAAACTTCAGAAATTTTATTTCGAACAGAATTTGATATTCACAAGGCAGTCATGAAATACGAATCTAATCTGGTCGCCTGTTTTCGAGCAGATAAATATTTACGTATTTTTCTTTCAACTGACCAAGAGAGAAAACAAGTTTTTGTTTTGAGGTTTTGTGTCCACACGTTTATTTCGAGGGGTGCCGATATGACAATGTCATCCATCCTCTCGACAAAAATGTCACTCATCAGTACCGTTTCAGTCCTGAATGAGGAAAATGTTTTCGTACCCGGGTTCTGCGTGGTGGATAGTTGTTTCGCTGGCCGTTGCGCTATTGAATAACGTTACGTGCATACGGTGTAGGAGTACCCGTGTCTCGCTCAGCGCAACGTGACGTGCTCCTTTGCCGGTGGTGGCCGTGAGGAGCTAAATGACTTGGCTTTGAACTAGAAAGAAGACGATCCGTGTATCGGCTCGCGATCTGTCATGCGCGGGGCAGCAGAGACCAGCAGCACCTGCAGAGACCCTGACCCGCTTCCTCACTTTTCACCGGCAGTACAGTACGGTACGGCTCTCTCCCTCTGGACCGCAGCATCTCGTGGCGTAGCGTCTCATGCCGGGGCACCTCATGCGTGTCGGCGCCGAGAGTGCAGAGCTTGGCGGGCAGAGCCTGCCGGAGAACAGAGCCTGCTGGAGAACAGAGTTTGCTGGAGAACAGAGTTTGCTGTAGAACAGAGCCTGCTGGAGAACAGAGGTTGCTGGAGAGCAGAGCCTGCTGGAGAACAGAGGTTGCTGGAGATCAGAGGCTCCTGGAGGACAGAGGTTGCTGGAGAGCAGAGGTTGCTGGAGAACAGAGCATGCTGAAGAGCAGAGCCTGCTGGAGAGCAGAGCCTGCTGGAGAACAGAGGTTGCTGGAGAGCAGAGGCTCCTGGAGGACAGAGGTTGCTGGAGAGCAGAGGTTGCTGGAGAACAGAGCCTGCTGGAGAGCAGAGCCTGCTGGAGAACAGAGGTTGCTGGAGAGCAGAGGCTCCTGGAGGACAGAGGTTGCTGCAGAGCAGAGCTTGCTGGAGAACATAGCCCACTGGAGGACAGAGGTTGCTGGAGATCAGAGGCTCCTGGAGGACAGAGGTTGCTGGAGAACAGAGCCTGCTGGAGAACAGAGGTTGCTGGAGACCAGAGCCTGCTGGAGAGCAGAGGCTCCTGGAGGACAGAGACTCCTGCAGGACAGAGCTTGCTGGCTATATTAGATTTACTAAGAGAGAAGCTTACTGGAGACCACAGTCTACTGGAGACTGAGAGTTGTGGATACTGGATTCTGCTGGTTACCAGAGCCTGTTGGAGACTAGAATATGCTACAGCCTTGCTTCGGGACGGGAGTGTGCCGGACAGCAGCAGGACCTGCTGGAGACCGCAGCGGTGGACCGCAGCCCGCTCAGCATGTCGGCGCGGCTTGGCCCTGCGCCCTCCCGGCGCGCCACGGGAGTGTGGCATGGCACCTTATAAAGCGTTGCTTCGGCTCAGGAGCGTGATATTGTCGTCAGGAGACTTAGTTCAGGCATCTAGGGTTATTAGGGTATTCTGCTCGGCGGTGGTTGAGGTCGAGGTGCTGTAAGCATGAAAGAGTCGTGGAATCTAAAATGGCGGGCGATCTGTGGCTTCAGCCTACTGTCAACTTAGATTGTATCTAGAATACATTCAGGAATGACGTTTTGCATCATTGAATGTTGACCTGTGTGGCGTGTGGGGTTTCTGTACTGAAATTATCAAAACTTTATTTGATGGCGACGGCAGTACACTAACTTATGAAGACAACAATTCAAGCAAGGCCGTGGGCCATGTTGGACTGTAGTCTGCCCTCCTGCTCTGCAGATGCGAGTATCTTCTTCTTATCCTTGCCGGCGGTTCCCACACCCGGTGATTTGAAAAGCGACAGTGCCCATTGCGAGGCGCCGCACTCTTACTTTCGACATCGCACGTACGTATGAAGCCCCTCATTTCATTTCGGAGTGACGCCGAGTTACGACGTGAGAGGAGCGGGGAACCCTGCAGGCCTTGAGCATTGTCCAGGGGCGTTTGAGGCGTTGTTGTGGAGACATGCGATTACGGCGGTTACAGTCTCACACCTGAAATCTGTAGGTCAAATGGTATGTGCTTACGTGGCTTACGTAATTAACATTGGTCGCTCTGTATTGCCTTGCTGTCGATTCCCACGAATTCTATGCTTTAGGACTCGAATGATTGGAAACTTGTGCTTTGCGCTCTTGTGGACGAACATCGAGAAAAATATTAAACATAGCAGAAGGTAACAGATTCAAGAATCAAGCCTACCAGAATCTTGCCTTTTCTTCATTTAGATCCAAAACCACTCGGCGTTTTTATTCCCAACAAAATCATTCACGCTGCGAAATGTTAGGCGAGAGAATGCTAATTGGTCTCCTCTATCCATCGCCCGGAATCCCCCCCCCCCCCCCCCCCCGACCCGACGTGGCGCGAATAACGTGATGAGCTGCAGTACTCGCTAGCAACAGCAGCTGGGAAAGTAGATCACGGGCAATTTAACGCTGTAGTTGCAAACATTTTCTGCGTACCTGTTTTCAGAAACGGTGCTTGTGATCCCAACTAAGGGATGAAAAGGTGTGTTCACGCGTCTTCGTTATCGATTCCTACGGGCCTAGATACGGTTTCCCTCCATTACAGTTCCCCTGAGAGTGTCATTGGATCCGAGCTAATGAAAGAGCTTTCGACACTGACGCGGTGCGACCCGCCGCTCGAAATTGACCAATTTGTGTATTGCCGCGGTCCGTTTGTCTCGGGCGCTGGAGGTTCCCACCGGGCTGACTGGTTCAGAGCAGTGTCAGTCGCCTCAGGTCGAGACAACGCGAATGGTCGTGTGAAACAGTGCGAAAGGCTCGGCAAGTTGCACATAGAAAATGTCAACCCTTTAATACTTTAATATCAACAAATGACAACCTGATAGTTTTTAATAGTTTTTTTTTATGGATACCCAGGGCTACATAGTAAAAAAAATTATTTTGGTTGAGCTAAATTTAGTGGAACTTACGAAAAAGTTTTCTACGTTTCAACCAACTTGGGTCAATCATGCGAAATATTTTCGTGCCTTCCACTAAATTTAGTTGATCGAATTTTCTTTTTAAGTGCATATATATGCGGATCCAGAAGTTGGTACTTACAAGGCTACGTAAAATTCAGCACAAGACGGTCACCTTTATTTGATTCACCAGTGCGCAGGCAACTTAAGTGAACTGAATTCGTTGACTCGACACTCTCAGGAACCGCATTTCTTGCGATACGTAATACTCATTTGATAGTAGCCCAGCGGTTATGTTATACCTTACCCGTTATATGTGCCAGTGGATCAAATGCTCGAGGCGAAAGTAGTTCAATTCCACATTTTCGCGATGCGTTTCCCGTTCTGGCGGGTCTTCCTCTTCTGGGCTGAGAACCTGTTGCATGGGAAGCGATCGATTCGCCCCCTTCACTCCACTCACTCAGTCCGAGAGGATGTTCTGCATGGTACGTGTGGTCCTTACCGCTGCTCACCGACCCGGTGGTGCTTCCCGTACACCTGACCAGATAGCGGCCGCCCCTCGGCCCGCCCCCTGGGCCGCCCGCCCCTGCCTGCGTGCGTTTGGTTAATTTCCCACACATTCACTTCGCCCGCCGCTGTGCAAGTCAGGAAGGCTGCCAGACGCACTGCTATACTTCGGATCGTTCCTTGACCGGGAAGTTACGCAGCGCCCGCTGAACTGATCCAGTTCGAGTAGCTGGACGAGCTGGACCGATTAAAGCTTGTCGGACGTGATTTTTCAGACCCATCGACAGACGTGCTAATGGTTCCGTATTCATTCTTGCCAGATTCGATTAGATTTGGCTGCGAATTGCCACCATCCGAGCCCAAATAATTCGAAATTTGCAATCTCGTAATTCAATATATATTTTTCATGGAGAAGTAACATGATTTACTTTGTAAAATGTGTAGAATTTGGTGCTGAATTCTGTCCCGAACAATAAATCCAACAATCGTTGCTGGAGTATTTTCCAGGGGAGCTGATGATTTTGCATAGTTCTCCTTCTCCCCCCCCCCCCCCCCCCCCCCC
>CABIKL010002405.1:0-12664 GCA_902196195.1 Aptinothrips rufus
GGGGCGCAGCGCTCTGCCTAAGCAGAGATGTCCCTGTCACTGGGACCGCCCGGGGCTCACCCAGCGGTGGCTCAACATTTAATGGGATAAAAATGTTGATGTGTGTATCGAGGAGGTGGGAGGGGAACGGAGACCGAGCGTGTCGATGTATGCATTCGTTATTGAATTGGCTCTCGAGTTCCGCTGGAAAGGTGTACTACGCTCATACATGTTGCTCATAGCTAAGTTAGTTGTGCTATTCCAGCAGCTACCTTTCGAGACAGAGACCACAAGGGGCGAGGGTGTTGCAGCTTTGATGACTGTATCGTTTAGATGCAGATTTGAAAAAAGAAAAAGTATTTTCAAGATTTATTAAAAAGAAAAAAAAATCTCAAAATAATATTTTGTTTTTAAAGACTCCTTTTCAAAAGTTGAAATTTTTTGATCGCTTCAACTCAAATTTAACTTCATTCGCTTCATTCTACCCTTTCCCTTTCCCCAGCCCCGGAGAGCTCTGAAGTTTTTATCCCTATCTCAAAGGGTATCTCACCCTCACTACCCTGCTGCGCGTGGAAGCTGTGATGTGATTGGACGTTCCTTGACGCCCCTGTCGACCTCGTGTGGACCCCGTGTGGAGGGGCGAAGGCTCTCATAACTCATGCGACCGTGTTTAGTGACTGACAATGTGCGAAGACTCCGCCGGGCCTTGCCAGGCCGTGCCCCGGTGAAGGGCCAGGGGAGGACAGGGGGAGGGCGCGGCAGCCGAGGGGGGTAGCGGAGGGGCAAGGGGCATAATCGCCTCCGGGAGAGCAGCGGGGCGCAAGAGGCAAGTGAGAGGGGGGGCTTGAGCCTGCTAGTTAGCTTTCCGATCCGTCACGCTGCTCTGAAATACAGTTAAGCTAATGCATACAAAATGAGATATTTATTTATCCTAAGAGGTTAAAGCCTCTTCTGACCCTGTAAGCCATTTACTTGAAAACACACACTGGCTTGGCTGCCTACCCACTCGCTGCTCTCGCGCTCACACCAACACGAGCACACACACACACACACGCACACAGACACGGCGAGCGAGACGTGTCAGGGAAGGAATCAACGTACATAATCACCTCCACACACCTATACACGCACACGGATCACCACACATTTATAATATAGATGTAAATACGCGCGTTCATGCCCTCAGTGTGGAGAGCTGGTGAGCCCCCTACCGGGAGACGATTTATAGATCCTAATCTGCGGGGCGGGCGGGGAGGGGAGGGGAGGGGAGAGTGTGATGGCGGAGTGGAGGGGAAGGGAGGGGAGGGGAGGCGATCGCAGCTCCAGAATGGGAGCTAATTATTCCACCCCCTGTCCTGTTCGCGGGGGGTCGCGTGGCAGGGGATGAGCTCGGCCCGCCTCCTGTCCCAGCCAGTGCACTTCTCACGCGCCGTGCCACGCCACGCCACGCCGTGCTGCTTGACTGCCATTCTGGGGCTCGCTGGATTAATTGGGGCAAGAGTCTCCAGAAGTCGGCGTACTATTTTAAAACATCAAGAAATCTGTTCCTAATACGTATGGACAAATTTGACTATTTTACTAACAACTTGAGTTGTTCGACAAAATCTGTTCGTAATGTGGCCACATATGTTCGCAAAATAAACTAATTTGTTCGTATGAAAATAGGTTAATGATAGGGTATGGTTTGAATGAAAAGAAAGTAAAGGAAGACTGGGCGGTTGGATCAGCAGAACCATAAGATGAAGTTTTGAGTCTCGCTTTAAAAATAATTTGTTGCAGGTTTAGAATTTCATGAAGTCAAGAGAAATTTTTTCACTGACTATGAATCGTCAATTTGTTGAAATTCAACAATGTACAGAAATTTCAGCTCAACTATTGAATAATGGCTGGTATATCAGACTATGTTTTCCTGGTTATAGTTAGACTAATATTCCGATTCCAGCACTGCGTTTAAAGATTACCTTACATTATTGTCCCGATGCACCGCGAGCTGATTCAAAGACTCGCTGTTTGCGGGTCAGGCGAGCGGGTCCCCGACCAGGTCGCCGGCCCGTATCGCACCCAGACACAATGGAGTTGAACCGTGATGCGTGGAGGCGCCTTTGTCTCCTCGCCATACAGCCAATACAGGAGAGAGAGAGAGAGAGAGAGAGAGAGAGAGAGAGAGAGAGAGAGAGAGAGAGAGAGGAATCTGTATGTACGTTTGCTATTAGCCGGGACTATGTAAAGTATTTGAAAACTGTGCCCTTGTACTGTAACAACCCTGACCAAGCACAGATTCTTGAGCAACCCAACCCAGAAACCAAGACATTTTCCACAAGGGTCAGGAAACTGCGTAATACGTTTTGGAAAAAGTCTAAAAATGACCTTGAAGAATTGTTTCACCCCTTATTTTTGAGTTGGGCTGCTACCCTAGAATTTGGGTTTTGGGTTGTCTGTGTGACGCGAAACGTGTGTGGAAGACCAACGAGGGCGGGGAAGGGAGGGATGGAGAGAAGGGAGTGAGGGGGATGGAGAGGAAGGGCCGGGGAGGTTGAAGAGTAGTGTCACCCTGTTAGTACCAGGGTTCAGGGTGCGGCCTCGGAATGAAGCGCTTAACCGGCTCATATGGTAATGCTCGGGGGTGATTGGATTATAACAGTGATTGTAACCTGACACCCGCTCTGCTGGGTGCCGTGCCGTGCCGTGCCGTGCCGTGCCGTGCCGTGCCGTGCTGCCGAAGCCCCGTGGGCCGTCGCGACCCACGCGGCGGGAGGTTTGGACCGGGAGGGGGGGGGAGTCTGTCAGTGGACGGGTTAGAGCTCTCGCATTACGCGGACGATATCTCAAACTAATTGCAGGGGTTGTGCTAGGAACGGGTTCGTTCCACTGTACGGGCGTGCAGCGGCAGTTGCTGAAGGTGCGCTGATGACTTTAGTGTGCTGATCGGGTCCAACATGACGTATGTGATAGCTGCTGTGTGCTTGACGTACCGCTGCTTCGATTTTTGTGTAGGAAGTACGTATTTGCTATTTGTGATCGATTAGTTTCGATATTAAATTTGCACACTTTGGTCACTTAACTTCAGATTTAACTTTTAAGTATTCTATGCAGAATTCAGATGGCACCTTGTCTCGATTCCGTTTTCGTTTACAAGAAACATTTGGTTTTAAAAAAGTAGTTCTAGCGTTCTCACTGTACTATATACCTGCACGAACGTGATGCTACCCACCAGCAATAAATATGTGGGTTAGATTAGGTGCGTTCCCAGTGGAAACAGTGAAGACGGCGGTTGAAAACTCGCGAATGAAAAGCGACATTATATTTTGAAAACGGCCCCGTACAGTAAGTCTATGTGGACTTGTCATATCCAGTGAGAGTGTCAATGAGCTTGATTGCAAGCCGGAATGGAGGCTAGCGCAGTATGAGATCGCTCGCTTGTAATGAGTCGAGGGAGACGAGGACGAGGGTCTTCGGCATGATAATTCGCACGCAGCCGAGCGAGGAGCTTTGTGCGGTGCGGGTCTGGTCTGCGGCGCCCGTTAGAACGCGGGAGCGGGAGCTACTCGACGTGACGGACAGCTCCTCTGCCGCAGTGAGTGGCAGTGCATCGCTGCGTTGGCTATACTGCTCGTGTAATATGCGCGGAAGTTGTCATGCAAATGCAAAGAAGGGTCTTAACGGTGTGTGGCGTACAGTACTCTACGAGTCGCTGCCGTAGGGCACTGAAAGGGGAGAGAGTTCTCCTTATCACGTGACCTTATGACGTCAGGTTACAGAAAACCAAGCCCCGGAAACGAAGAAACCAAGGGTAAAGAATGTTTTGATTGTTCATTTTGAGACCTATTCTTCGATAGTAACAACTCGGATAGTGAGGGAGCTACGAAATGAGCAAGCCGCACAACAGTGTTGGCATATCTCTTATGACGTGGGCTCTTCAGTACTGTCTTTACACAGTCTTTGCGGGGAAGGGTTCCTCATACGATTCCAACGGAAAACGTGTCAAAATCTGAGATGAGGAATCTATTTGCCATCTTATTTGCATTGCTATGCTTTGGGGAAGTCTGTTAGTCTCTTATGCGCTCCTTCGTGTGTGGCGTTTGGTTGGCTTATTCTAAATCCAGAAACTCTCTTATTCGTTTTCGGTTGCAAGTGGGATGACAGAATGAAGGAGCAGAGCGTATAAGATAAGAAGTTCTCCGACATCTTTCTACACTGTACTTTGTGTCATTCTAGCTTCCGTTCGTGTTTCCTGAAACTCCGTTCACGTAGCAGTCATAAACATCTGTAGATATGCCGCCTGACGCAATTGCTCAGAGGAAGCAAGACAAGCATCAAAGACAAGAGTTCTCAATCCGCCCGCCGGGCCGCGCCGCGCCCAGCGTTGAAGTCTCCTCTCTTCCCTCATCAGTATCCTAGACTAGTCCTGAACAGTCCCAAAACACAAAGAGAATGAAGATGTGTCATAATAAAATCTCGAGCCTGAACACAGCAGGCATATGCGTGCTGGACACGCGCGATTCCACAGGAAGTGTTTTATAGCGGGGTGACATCAGATTGTATTGTGGTTGGGGGGGCCGGAGAGGGGAGACCACACATCACATGCGCGCCCTTTTTCTGCCTAGTCAGTTAGTCGGGGACAACGGCTAGGACCAGGCCCAGCCAGCCAGTCCAAACCATTTTCATATCGTACTCGAGAGGTGACCGTTGCTTACTGGCTGGGATTGGTTTTGTTTCTGAAATCTATGACCACTTTGTTTGCTTGGTCGTCTGAATTTTGAACTTTAAGCAATGCCAAAATTCTACAAATAATATCGTCATCATCACACTTGTAGAGCAAAGGCAGTGTGGAAGTTTTGAGCTTTCATCTCATGCAAACTGTGATGAAATGTTTATTGCACCCGTAAATGCATTGTTTTAACCTTTGGGGCATCGCACTTTGAGAACTTATTGCACTTCTTTCATTTGCAGTGTTTCCTAAGAATTAAAATTTTTCAATCATTTTGTTTGAACCGTGAACATTGTCACAGTTGACTACGTTCCTGTGAGGGTTTGTATCCCGTCTGTTGTCTGCCAAGTAGCAGGACCTTGTCGCGATGATTGTCGCTGCCCGACGTCTTAGTTCTCTGATCAGTGCCAATAAACGGGAGACAGATGTACAATGGCGGACAAAATGTATTCTGTTCACAACATTGCCCACTCAAGTCACTTATAAAGGCGCGAATACAAGGTGGTGGGGGAGGCTGGGTGCTAGGCACTGCCAGGCCGGGGGCAGATCATGTCTGTGCTTTGTTGTGGTTTCCACAGTTACTCAAAAGGCGCAAGGCCCGGGGCGTATATTGAGCCCCCCCCCTTCCCCTCCCCTTTCTGAGAAGGGTCGCTGTTTACAGATTACGGCCACCATGGCCAACGTGCTGGTCGCACCGGCGTGATGCCTGGAGAGCCTAAAAGTGGGGAACAGACCCCGTCACGTTGACTTTCACGTCTAGAGCGCGACGTTTTCACTTTGGGTCAAACTTAACTAACGCGAGGCCGATGGAGATGGAAACTGGTCATTTGAAGAGCGCTGGCTCGCAGGGCTGAGCCTGCGTCACCAATCAGGAGAGGCGAGCTAGGTCACGTGACCGCAGCAGCTCCCTCCCCTCCCTGGCTCCCCATCAAGGTGTGCTCGGCTGGCCGAGTAGAGGGTCGCCGAGGGGAGGGCGCCATCAGCTTAAAAAGCCATTCATCACTCAATGGTAGTCAATGCAAGCTGATTTCACGTCTATTATACAAATTCTGTCGAGCTGACTCGCATGGGATGTGAAAAGAGACGAGTGAGCAGGGGGGAGGGAGGCGGGATGAAGCGATCACAATGACCCGACTACCAGGAGGTGTGAGGAGGTTATCGCCTTATCATTGATAAGTTATCAACCCTCCGTGGGGCGCATCTACCTCCGCTTGTGTCTTGTGGCCGTTTGGAGAAATCCATACGCGTGTTTGGGTCTCTGGATTTATATCTCAATCTCGGTGGGGAAAAAGTCTAGCGACTCTGTTGCGTTCGTGGGACGTTGACGAATTTATCATACCTCACCTCTATCTTCCCATGTTGCTTCACTGACCTTGCAGGGTGAAGTAACGCCTTGAGCCATCTGGAGAGACTCAGAGGGAACCCATTTTTGGATTGACCAGGACAATTACGTGTGTTCTACAATTTGCCTTTGCCGCAGCTCAACAACTTAAAACTGAAAATGGAACTCTTTCCGCGTCTTACATTGGTGATCGTTATGTTTGATCTCTACAGGGCAATCAGATATTTATTACTTTAATGTGTTTTTAGACCCAGTTTTTTTGATTAAATTAAACACTCTAATTTTTGTTTTTTGAGACGAAAGATTTAAAACTTCCGCTCTTGGAAAGACTGTAACAAATTAGACATTAGATGGTTTGCGGACGCCCCCTCCGGTCGGAGGTGTCTGGAAGTGACACTGTGCCGCACTGCGCCGCACTGCGCCCCCCGCACGGGCCCGTGTTATTGTGAGCAGCAGCTGGTATAACGGCATTGTGGCGCAGTGCGGCGCACCCAGTCCACATCAGCCACATAAAGGACACAATTAGAATTGGGAGGGGAAAAAAATAGAGTCGAGCTGCGGAGGCTTTCGTCATAAGTCGACCCGACCCGGCTCCGCGGATTGATTCTCGACGCGATGATCTTCTCGCCTGAGCAGCTAGTGCCACCCATAGCTTCGCAGAAGAAGGGCGTTCTCGCTATTAGTCAGATTGGTCCGCACCTCTCTCTGGGCGGGGCGGGTGTGGCCAGGATTAATGTCTGCTCCTCGTGATCACTGTCTCAGACAGAGTCTGCTGCTTCTCTTATGAATTGTGTCGACACTCAGATTGCGAAGCTCAGTGTGCTGAGTTGGCGGGTGGGTGGCCCGGCCAGGGGGAGCACGTCCTAATATAAGCTCTGGAACCGCAAGGAGCGCGGGATCAGGGCAATGTGCTCCGTGGACTTTGATAGAACGTCAGCGAGTGACACGTCTTGTTAGGCAGCTTGGGGCACGACCTTGCGACACATCACATCGGCACAGTCGGAGTCCATTATACTTTATTATTTTAGCCCGACCTGATCCTTGAGTGCGTGTGAGTCTGATTGAAACAGAGACAGGAACAAGATGATAGTTGTAGAAAATGGGCGGCCGGATATTGTTTTTCTTGGAACAATATCCGGCCGCCATTTTTGAATCCGTGTGTTTGATTAGTATTTTTCTTTTTTTTCTTTACAGGCCGGTCAGTCCAATTGTACAACAGGTCCTGAAGCCGTCCGTCCATGAAGAAGGAAATTAGACCAGTTGCGTTGGACAGCTCAACCGCGTAATACTCAGGTGAGTCAGTTCCAAAGTTAGCTTTTTCCTGGCACATATGGAAGTTATTAATTTGATATCGACTCCGAAGCCGTGAGTTGACCTAATACCCGATGGGGTGCGATGAGTCCTGGGTCGGGTCCCAGGTCAGTATGTCGCGCCCTGTGGTATTCCAGTGAGACCGACTGTGAAATTCGGGTGTTTGTTTTGTTTGGAGCACAAAGCCTCTTCTACACGATTACATTTCAATTTCTCTTGGCGCGTCACCGACGCTCGACGCTGCCGTCCCGTCCTCCCAGAAGTGGGTCCCTCCCGTGTCTCGCCTTTAGCATTATTTGGCTGCCAGCGGGGCGCCGAGGCGAGCCGAGCCGAGCCGAGCCGAGCCGAGCCGAGCCGAGCCGAGCCGAGCCGGGTTTCATGGGACACTAGTCTGAGGGGACTCGTCAGGTGCAGCGATTCTCAATAAAAATTCCAAAAAAGTTGTACTGCCCTGCAGAGGTGAAAATTGCTTACCGGGCATGCTCCCGACGATATGCGGGCTGCCGTCTTGTATTGCATCCATAGGGAAATAAATTCTTGAACCAAAACAATGTGCATGATGCAAAAGTCTTCGTAAAAGACAAAAAGTGCATTGATTTGAGAAAAATTTCTTCATTTAATGATTTTTATTTTTCTCGAAATGACCCGCTTTTTGTCATGTATGAACACAATTTTTGCATCATCTCAGAGAAGACAAAAAAATGCGTTGGTTTAAAGAAAAATTGCATGGAATCAAGAAATATTTTCCGTGGATGTGATTTGGCTATCTTGCTGCATATTTTCAGTACATCCAGTTGTCTATGCTGAAAACATACATTCTGTGTAAATCTAACAATGTTATCGTCCTACATTAGGAAACTTGTGATCGCTGTCCTACTCTAGGAAAAGTGCGATGGCCCATCACACTGTTGTAACCGCAGGCCGGTCAGACTGTTACAAGTGTGTCACTGGGCCGTATCACACTGTTACAAGTGTATGATGGTCCATCGGGTCCATCGCATAGATTTATAGAGTTTGCTGACCAGCGTTTTGGAACACTGTTAATTTGGGTGCTGCGTACGAAGCAATGTACTGGTCACGGGTTACGAGTATCTCTGTGATTTCATTGATACAGGAAAACTCCTGTGTACATTTACTGTTCTTCTCTGGTAGTGAAAATCATCATCGGTGAATCTCATGCAGATTTATTTTTACATTGATACGTATTTATGTCGCGGCTCCCTCCAAATCTGCTCGTGGATAATGATGCTACATACCTTCTTTTTATTCTCGGCTCGGCGTCGAGCGAGTTCCTGCTGAATGAAACAAAGTGATGGTAGGGGGCAGGGTGCCTCAGACCAGACCCTATACTACCAGACCGAGCGGGGACGAAGTGTCTCTGCGATGGCAGACCTTCTGTCTCCGATGGGTACTGTCCTCTGCCGCCCATCCCAGCTCGGCCACAGCAACACTAAGGCTGTCGAAAAAGATTTAGCGCATACCAGTTGGAAGAGTCTTCCTCGAAAGACAGAGCTGTATTTTGATACCGCGGAAATTTAAATGTTACGATGAATTTCTGTCCATTAATTCTTGTTTGTTTTGGGGCACATCACTGTCCTCTTAATTGAACATGGGGATCAATTTAAAGGTTATCCTCACGAAAGGTGAGGATAATATATGCGCGTGTGGGCCTACCTGGCGAGGCAGGCAGGCTTGGCAGGGCAAGGCAGGCAAGGGTTAGTCGGCCCCCACCCCCTCGACAGTCAAACAAGACGAAATGCAGCAGAGCCATTGTTGTAAAACGGCAAGAGACGTGTCAACTCATCTCTCTCCCTGGGTGATCAATGAGACGAGATAGACAAACTGAAGGGTTGGCAGAGAGGCGATGCTGGCTGGCTAGTTCACGTCGTTTAAATATTTTGATGAGCAGGGGCGAGGCGAGGCGAGTCGAATGCAGGAATGTGTATGTTTGTGACGCAGAGGGGCGCCCGTCACGAATCGCGATGAAGTCCATGTAATGATGGGTAATGACATTCAGGACGGGATGAGAAAAATTGAGGAAAAGAGACGTCTCAGTACGTCAGTACTGCTGAGGAATCTTTTCCGTAATATGGTCCTCGCAGTTAGCATTTCGAATTATGTAGTGTCAAATGAGCCGAAGAATTCATATTATTTCTCCGGATTTTTTTCGCAAAGAACTTTGCACTCAACTCTGTTTCAATTTTTTTTTCTGAAAATTAATAGTACTTTGCCCAAACATTCCTGTGTGTTTTGAAAAATAACCCACTAGTAGTCCGTTACTTAGAAAGAGAATAAGGATGATCACTCGCTTGGAAATAGCCAGGGAGGGACAGTAGGCTACGGCGACAGCATGCGGCGTTGTAGTTCTGCTATGACCATCGCGACTGAAATTTGTAGCAACCGACAATTGTGATGTGAGCGGGAGCCTGCCCTTTATTGGGAAGCGAATCGGGCCTTCCTTTTCCCATTGAGGTGGTCCTGCCCGACCCCACCCCTCCCCAACTCCCTCCCCTCCCCCTCCTTTCAGTCACTCACCAATCGCCTCCCTCCCTCCCTCCCTTCCTTCCTTCCTTCCGTCCGCCATCACCCTGCATCATAAAAATATCGTAATCATGTGCGGATGAGGGTGAGGGGTTGACGCGGAGCTGGACCAGGAGGCTGCCGCCGCTGGGGATGAGGTATAGTTCGTTCGCGAGAACGAGAGTTTTATTTATTATTTAACTTTTCGCGCGTGATGCACACTTTGTCCGCGATAATCACAGTCGTTAGCCTCGCTCTGTTCTGCGGATGGAGCATAGGAGCAGACTGGCCGCTCTGGAGGTGTGAAAGAGAGGAGAGCATGGAGGCTGAGGGAAGAAGAGAGGGATAGAGAGAAGCCGACATCACGGACTTAGTTTCCCCTGTCATATCTGTTTCTCATAATATGACAACTCACACCAGCATACGACCAGCAGAAGTCCTCAAAGATCAAACTGGTCCAGGTGCTAGGTAGAGCCCTGGTTCTTAGATTGCTCCTGAGTGTCAGAGGAGCACGAGGGTCACGTGAGTGCGGCCGCTCTCTCCGCCTAGTCTCTCCAGCGCTGACTCTTGGCACGGGGCGCCGCGCCAGCTGCAGCTGCTCTCCAGGTCGAGCCGGCTCGTTCCCAGAAGTAAAGCCCCCGCAACTCTCAAACTCTATCAATTTCGGCTTTTATTGTCGGCCCTCCTCGCCTCCCGATGCGCGCGGACAAAAGTCCAGTATTAGGGCAGAAAATACCTGAAAACAGAGTGGTCCGGAGGCTGGCCAACCCCCCGGTCATTACACGCCGCACAAAGGAGGCCTCGCTCCGTGAATAGCGGTCGGGCGGGGCGGGGCGGGGCGGGGCGGGGCGGGGCGGGGCGGGGGAGCGCCACCCCGCATCGCAGGCTGAAGGCTGAGGCCCCCTGCCCTCACACACTTCATCATTGTTGTAAAAGGCCGTGAAATCGCGTGGTTTGCACGTCGTCTGCTGGAAACTAAACGACGTCACGACGCGCGACCCGCCGCCTCTACCGCCCTTACAAAGTGGCGTAGGAAGGGGTGGGTAAGGTTAGGGCAGTATGTGCTCTGGAGGAGTACAGTCACCTTCAAAAGAATGCACGATTCAATTCAGTGTTACCTACTCAGGACATCCAAAACCCGCAGCTTATCGGGCAGCCCAATACAGAAACCAAGAGCCAAAATTATTTGAGGTCATTTTGAGACTTACTATTCCGAACCTCCATTGGCAGGTGTCTAAATGACCTCCAAAATTATTCTTTGGACTTTGATGGTTGGGTTGCCCCAGAGCCTTGGTTTTGGTTTTCGTAAGTGCACGCCACATAAGCGATAGGCGACGATCCCTACATTCAACAGTTCCCTGGGGCATGGAAGCTCCGAAGCTCCAAATGATAGTCTGCTCTTATTTAAAACTTGTCACGTGATGCGTATGCGACGAAACTGGACAGGCACCCAAGCGAAACGAAAACTATACTCGGATCACTCGTGGGCATTGTCTCTGTGCTGTGGTCAGTCGAATGATGGTCCTGAACTGTAGTCCCCTCGCTTTGCGTGGGAACGATCTCCCTCTTCCGAGCCCCGCCACACTCTGCCACGCCACGCCACGCCACGCGGATGCTGCACATCCATCTGGACATCAGGCGAACAGTAAAAGTCGCGCTCAACAGCAAATAAATGTTGCGCTAAATTGGCCGTGTGTTTCGGGCGAGTACCCTGCCGCACCGCACGCCTTCCCCGCTGGACCGCTTTAAACGAGGCTAATCCAGACGCCCGTCCGCATGCACTCGTTTATATGTCGTCCGAATGATCGTTTTATCAGCGTCTACAGCACCAACTGCTGCAGGTGGTCGTTGTCCGCTGTATTTTCCCCGAACTGAAGTAAATCGCACTCGGTGTCATTGAAGAACATCCTCACAGAAAAACCAAAAGCCAGAATCTGGAACAACTCAACGCAGAAACCAGGGGTGAAAAAAAAAATATTTTTTTGAGGTGGTTTTGAGACCGGTTGCAAAGTGAACGGGAAGCTTCGAAACGCGTTTTAGAATAGGTCTCAAAATCACCTCCAAAACTCTTTTTTTTTTTTTTTTTTTTTTTTTTTTTTGCCCTTCGTTGTCTGGGTTGGGTTGCCCAAGACTCTGGGTTTTTGTTTTTCTGTGCTATCATCTGCATGTCCTTGCTGCCTCGTGTCGTGGACGGAGCGAACTGTGCTATCAGCTCCAGGCTGTGTATTGTCGCGTTTCCCAAGGAACTGTCCCATGGCCAGAGATTGACTGTTCAAAATCAACTGAAACATCTAACGTCGCCCTAAAAATACTAAAAATATTATCTCATGGTTTAAAGTCTTTTCTAAGCGGTAGTGTGTATCGGATTTTGTTTTTAAAGTTAGAATGTGTTTTTGACCTCCATAAGCATGCCGAGTGAAAGCTACACCACGCTGATATCGTATCGACGTTGGACGTGATTTGGAGTGCATTCACCAATATGAGCTTGCGTTTGCGACTGCTTGTCTCGGCAACGCAATTGTCATACAAATGTTCAGAGATGTGTTTGTTTGTCATACTCACGTAAAGGAAAGCGAAGAAGATGAATACAAATTCGAAGCACCTGAAACTAACTTGGCGGTGTTGAATGTGCCCATTTTTCTATAAAATTAATCTCGAGTCGTGTACAAATACGTTCAAGTATCGGAACAACAGGATTAAGCACGTGCAGGAAGTGTGGCGTGGTGTGGCGTGGCGTGGCTTGAGGCTGTGAGGACGCGATGTCGTGTCGTTGAAACACACCTCGGCCCCGTATAACCCCCCCC